>QGDY01000064.1:0-80215 GCA_004367095.1 Fusarium nanum | reverse complement strand
GCTTGGGTGTGTTCAGATAGGAATAGTTGTCAGATAGTTGTTGCGATGAAAGGAAGTGGGATGGTGAAAGATGTCACGGACTACGTGGGGAGAGAACAACACCTGCGGGTTGGCACGTGAGAAGAATGGCCCTGGCAGCGACAGAAATCCACAGCATTGTACCGGAAGTCAGTGAGATAACAAGTACTATGTTCCTTGAACAGTGCCACTGCGAACACCATCTGACAACCAATTGAAGGTCCCCATTGCCTTGCACTCAAGGAAGATAAGGAGCCTAGTCGTCGTGTTTTGTATTGCGATCTCCGGCAATAACTTTGATAACTTTGTACCGCCTCTTCTTGTTGAGAACTTCCGAGATCCAGGCTTTAAAAGCATCACGCTGCCAAGACAATGAACCCCCTTAAGCATAACAGACGAAATAATTCACCAACGTTATGTCAGTGTAGACGAGCACCTGAGATCTGTTACTTTACTGTTTTGGTGCTCTAAGTTTAGAGAATAGTTTATCTGACACCCGTGAGGTCTGCTGTTCCCAATCACTTTTACACTAATAGAAAAATGCAAACGACGGTTTGTTCAAATCGTAGCTACAGGCAAAGCCATTATACCGGGAACTCGAAAGCATCATACCACCCCCATTTCAACGAGATAAGCCTTGTTCATACTATCTTGTACAAGACTTTGTACAGCTGAAGACAAAAAGTCAAGTACCAATCGTGCCCGTCTAGGTAGGATTCCTTCTCTTTCTCGTTGAACATGCATTTGAGCGCACTATTTGCCCTACCCCCGAGATACCTTTATTTGCCCTTCAATTCCTCATCTATACAAAGTTTTGCTAGGTTTATATATCTATCTAATATCTATGAAGTTAGCATAGATAAAGTTCTAGTAGTTAGATTAAAATTTATAGCTTACTTACTAGGAAGGCCACCCTGCTCTATCCCTAAGTCATCAGCTACGATCCCTGGCTGCACTACAACGTCTTTTTCCTTCCTCGTACCAAAACCAACAATCGCCAGCCAATAAGAGACAAGTGATCACGCTTTTTGATGACCTATCAAAAAACAGCACTTTTGGTTCCCCTTGACTCACTAGACTATCAAAAGCACCGAAAATCAGTGTAGCGTGTGACCCTGAATCCGGTCGCGCCGGTGGATTTGCGCTAGTGTGACTGGTTGACAGTAGGCGCTCTAGCTGGGCAAAAGAAGAAATGTCCTCGAAGACTTGGGCCACAGAGATAAAATAGCCTAAATGATAGTCTAAGGAGGCATAAGGTGACCAAGTTACTTCGTCTCTTATGCTTCCAACGGTCAATTCTTCTGACACCCTGCGGGTGCTCAAATAAATGCGCGTGGCGCGCATTGCAGGGCAAAGGAGTCATAATGCCCTTTGAAAAGTGTAAATATCTGCCAAAACCTTATCTGATCGAGTCCGATGTCACACGGTCTTTCAACGCTGGCGGTGCCAACCATGCGACTCTGCGATTACAATCACGACGGTCTTTCGATTGAAGTGCGATTTCAAGGCTATATCACTACGCGACAATCATTTCTCCACCCTCTGCCCGAAACCCTGCAAACGAAGACGAGGAGTGGCCGCTTGAATCGAGGCATACTCGGACCAAGGACACGAACGAAATCGAGTCGAATGTGATTTAGACTTCTCAAATTACCAGAGTATGCTAGGTTCATCAGCCAATGCGTATATCAGCCTGGCGCTAACTTCTCATCAGCCTTGGCGACTATTACACCAAGAGTTAGGGTTATACTACATGATGCCGCCATGGAGCCGCCTCATATGCGCGTAGCAATCGCTATCTTGTGCGAACGTCGCCATGCACACCCAACAGATATGCGCCCGACAAGCTGAGCAAGTTATATGGTTGCATCCCTCGCCTTTCTGGATAGCTGTAGTGCATTTCGGGCAATCCTTGACACCTAGATACTCCTTAGCTTTGATGAGCTCTTCAATATCATCAGCGTTATTCCCTTTAACTTTTGAACATGATATCCCCGGGTGTGAAACATGACAGGCTGTACAAGTAGGAGTGAAGCATGCGGCACATATAAACATCAGCGGAACCTTTCCGGGGGGAGAGACTCGGTAAACTTGATCGCAGTCTGGCGTTTGGCAATACCGGAACTCGGCCTGGTGACGTCGTATGAATGAGGCAAAGGAGGCCTCAAGGATGTTCTCAAAAGTTTCAGAGAGAAGAAGACTCTGAATCTCCGAGTTCGGAAAGACCTTTCCGCACTTTTCAGAGTCTCCCAGACAACTGATTGAGAAATCTCCCGACCTTGTTGCTTCTGCTTGACACATGTTAAAGAAGCAAACACTGCAATAGATGTGTCCACAAGAAGTCTTCAGTGGTTCTTCAGCTTCGCCCAAGCAGACTGGACAATCTGTCTCAAATTGCTGTTTCTTGGTTCGAGAGACTGCTTTCCTGATAACATGCTCGTCTGCTTTTAACTCGTCAATGAGTTGCTGTAGGGCTTCAGCAGCTTGTGGTAACCGATCCTCAGGACCATAAGCCCGGAAGAATGAGGCTTGTATATCGCGAATTATGACGACCCCAAGGTCTCGCTCGATCTTTCGAAGCTTCCTGTAGGCATTCTTGCCGATCTTGAGGTCAGGATACCAGATGTTCTTTCCGTCCATCGTCATGACAGTGCCAGTAATGACTTTTTCCAAAGTTCTTTTGGCTTGCGCGACTAGCTGACGATCCTCACCCTCGATCTTCAGAATTCGGTTGGATCCGCGCTCAGGTAGAGCGGAATAATGTATGAACTGCCGATTCCAATTGGATTTGTGTGCATCAATTGTCTCCTTTACAGCACTGTAAACACGGGCTGATACCTTGAATTTAACGGAAGTAATGAGTTGAACAAAAAGCTTCCCGGTTTTGTTGAAAGGTAATTCTGCTCCATTCAAGGAAGAGGCGGCAAGTTGCGCATGGCTTCCTTCAATAAAGGTTGCTTGGGCTTTGATCCTTCTGGAGGCAGGACCGCCAAAGACGCTCCATCTTTCCATTTCGCCCTTCTCGTACAACATTGACTTGATCAAGGTCGAATCCATTTCCATGTCTATATCATAATCCGGATCTCCGAGAGTAATCAGGCAAGGCTCATCAGATGAAGGGAAAACAGAAACGATATTGGCCTCCGAAATGCTAGCATTCAGTCCAACTAAATCGAACTTCCATCTGCCATTCTGTTGAACCGGATGCTCTGCAACAAGCGACTGCACCGTGACTTTCATGCCATTGATCTTGTACTCTCCACCTTTAAACCGGTGGAAGGACCTTCTGGCAACTTTCTTGTTTGAAAAGTATAAGCAGCATGTTCTGGTGGGTCGATGCCATGAACAACGAACTTGCCTGTTATCAACCTGGCGAAATTGGAATCCTGAAGGGATCGGAACAGGTATTAAGTTGACTACTAAGTCTGGGGGTTCAATGCAGGTCCGTAGTCGCGAACAGGCGGTCTTTGCAAACATCGGGTCTTTAACTTTAACGATTGCAAAGCCATTTAGCGTATCATTGGGTTTAATATATCGTATATCGGTTATCGATACAAAGATACCGACATCAGAAATTAAGGCTCTGACTGAGCTTGCTGAGGCATCGGTCGGAAGATTGCGTATTTGAATAGCGGAAAAGTCTGAGGGGAGTGAGACATCCACGATTGTCGCACCGTCTCCGAACTTGGCCCAGGCGCCTCCAAACTCACGAGCCCAACTTTCGGTACAGTCACCATCCTAGTTCGTATCAGCCAGCTTTCCCAATGGACTGGCGACCAGATAAATACCTCTACTACTTCTGACGATTCCTGCACGGAAGATTGTTCATGGGAGAAGTTACAGGCCTCTCCACGTCTGCAATGACCACGAACAAAAAAACGGCAAAGTGTTCGAGAGTTCTTCGCCGAAGGTGTATTAGCAGCCGCTTCGTGCGAGAATTGACAGGCTGTTCCTCGGAAACATGTTCCACGAGCATAAAATAAGCAAGGGTGAGAGTACTGAACCCGTGGTGCCCCACGACGCTGGAGCGGGTCCTCGTCAGGCAGAGCTCTTCCATAGTAGAAAGGTTGTTCTATTACTTCCAATACCGGAGGTAACTCACGAGGCGGCGGGTGTACCTCCGTCTCGCGTCCAAAAATGTTTCCCATGTTGGAAGGTCAAGGATCAGGTTTCTGAGGAAAGTCTGGCTTGACGGATGTGGGTGCCCTCGTATTCTTATGTTCCTTGTTGCCAGGCTATGGGCGACTTGAAAAAGCGCCACAACGTACTTACGTCCTATCAGAGTCAGTCAGCCATGCGGGAGGCCTACCAATGCTGCTTACTGAACCCATCGCCTAATGGTTAATGACCAAATCAACTCCAGTACCCTCAGGCTCGCATACCTGGAGCCTGTCTTTTTTATGAGGATGTATTGCAGAAATCCAAATCAGGGAGCTGGATAGACTCAGACATCCCTACAAGTAGTCATTCAAGTCGATACCGGCCGCGGTCATTTTCCGCTCTGCCAAGTGATGATATCAATGAATCCCCGGATTTTCTCAGAAATAGAAAGACAACCTCGCCCCGAGATTGGGTTAATGTGAGGTTCGGCTAGCCGCAGCATCGGCTCCTTCTTATCTGGACTATCCTGTCAGATCATTATTGACGTATCGTCACTCCATGCTCTATTACCCCGCGCCGCTTTCCGGTCAACAAGAGACAAATGGGCATCTTCTAAGCACCATGCAGTATGACCCACTGATAACTGGAATGGTCGGGATGACCGCGACCTATTGTTTATTGTCTGTGTAGGGTAAGAATATGCAACCGTTGCCCATTCTACTTATGTTAGCAGGGCTATACAGCCAACAGTTAGTAGGCCTGTTCTTTTCTCCAACAGAAGAAGAAATGGCGATAAGATTGGAAGCGTATCTAGCTAAGGCAAGAAACTGCAATTGAATAGATCACAATTCTATATCAGTCACAACTATATCAGAAGCCATTCACTCGGAAGTTTACGTCTATTCTATTGTGCCTCATTTGTCACCTCCTTTCAACTGTTACCGTCTCCCACGATGATATACATCCGTCCGTCCAGAGACCAACGTATCGCTCCAAGTATCGGTCAATCTTTCAGCATTAAAGCCAACAACCACTTGCAGGTAGAAGGCCTCATTGTTAATACCGCTTACCCTGAATCATTAGCTGCACCAATTAGAGAGCCTCTTAAATTTTTTGCTCCCCTCGTGACAGATTCTTGTGTGGATTCGATGATTTGCTCGATTTGACTCTGGTCATTGATTGACTTAACATATGATGAGCGTTACCTACAGGTATCTCAGTTACCCTAGTGATTTCCGACATAGCCAAGCTTCACCAGCCAACTCTTCCCAAAAGCGCGCTGCTAGAGAGCGAGCGCATTATTCTCTCAAATCTCATACTCCTCCAGCGTCAATTCACTTCAATCGTCACTTATCCCGCCAAGCCAGTACCACCCAACTACTAACAAACACGTAATGGCAAGACCCCTCACCAGCCAATTGGGTCCATCTGCGTCAGCATTTGCCTCGTTAAAAGTCCACCGCGCCGTTGGAAACCCATTCGGCAGTGACATGTCGTCGCCTGATCTCACCGGCACAGATTGGCGACTTTGGTAAATCCCACGTGGATAATTATAGGCCTGTGAAACACTTGTGCTGGCAGTGGTCGTAGCAGGGGCCTGTAGATGGGCGAATGTTCCATACGATGCCGGAAGAGGGCGAGACGTCCCAGTAAACCTCGTACCATGTCCAAGTTGTTGAGGGAGACCTCCCTCAGTACGGCGGGTGTAGGCTGGAATAGGAAGTTCGTTATAAGGTGACTGGGCTACCCGCTCGAATATGCCATGACCTTGAAGTCTGGTGGCAAGTTCGGCAACGTTTTGCTTCCACAATTCTGAGGCAAGTAATCGGATTGACTCTTTCTCCAAGTGAAGATCGCCGTCGCGCCAACATGGACGGAGGGCTATGAACGGGATTTCGTAAACGTTCTTGGTATTAACATAAGACTGCTTCTTCATAGTCTTCCCATGTGCAGCAATGAGAATATGCCTTGTATCTGGGTGAGTAGCCGGGTGTATTGGGAGGTAGCATTGTCGTCGGAGGGGATCATGATGGCGTCTTTCGATCGGTGTATTGTCGAAACTTGTCACCTAGCGGCATCCATCAGTGATTTTGTGCACCTAGGCGCGATACGGCGCATGAGCGAGGGGAACTGACAACAAAGATTGCCACTTTCCCCCGATAAATTGCCTTTGAAAGAATAACAACTGGGTGGTTAAAAATACCGTTCTTAATCGATAGAGTCTCTGTAATGCCCTCCTCTATCTCCGCCTTTTTGGGCAACATCATGATGCAGCCCTCTAGCCGTGGGCACTGCTCGGGCTGGTGAATGTGGAACATGGCAAAGTGAGAAACGTAGTTCAGAAGCGAAATAGTGGCATCGGCTTAGTGGTGCGACATCACAGTATGGATCAGATAACCTCTTGTCTGGTCTGATATAAGCAAAACTGACTATCATTGACCAGGCGTGATGATGGCAGGTTGACGGAGTTGGCGTGCAAAGAGGGCTTGCTATTCCGAGTAGTTAATTTAGCCCAACGCAACTTGTTGGGCTATCAGGATGGCTGGTGATGCGACCTGCCGCCACACCAGGTCAACCAACCAGCTTTCCCATGTTGGAGGTGCTTTGTGTAAGGTAAAGAGGTGGAGAGAGTCAGGGACTGGCTGGTGTGTAGGATGTTCCTATGTCTTCACAGGCGATTGGCAAATGACATCGGGCGGTTAGCTTCGTCTCGACGTGAAAAAGCGATGGTATTCGCTTGTGCGAAATGGGACGCAGGCGTTTATGGGCGAGGCCCTACACCTGGCCGCCCAACAGCAAGGATCTGGGTTAAATGCGCCTACGAAACATGGCTATGTTCAAAAATCGTGCGGCTTAGAGTAAGAGCTCCGTGTCTCCCTGTTCCCCTCAGTCTTCTGGACTAAACGTCGGGATCATTCTAATCCACCCTGAATTTCCCAAGGTCACTGATTTCAAGGCCCTCGCTGCAGGTATCAGGTGTTTAGGCGGTTGCAACCCGTTGATTTCCTGCTGGCATTAGAGCAAGCACTGATGTCGCTTCTCGTTCAACCCAGACGCATATGTATAGCCAATAAATGCATTTTAATAAGGTGTGATATGATGTCTTTGTCGGGAAAGAAGAGAAAAGAGACATTGAGTGTTGGCGCGGGCGCTGTTGGTTTCGACCTATCATTTTTCTACTCTTGAATGTTGGCATGTAGTCTGGTAATGTCCACAGGTGCCAAGTGGCACACCAGTTCTAATCGAGTTTCGCCTCGCTTAGTCCTACATGTCCGCCCGGCGCCTAATCAAAGACAGGGTCCATAGTTTCCAAGGGTTACATTCCAGGGATGATTACAAGGTTCTAGCAGTCACGGCCCGTTGCATTGTTGTGTGCGGGGGTCGATAATATGCAGCCGCTTCCCTTTTTATAAATTCCTGGCGCGACAATGCAGTCAACAATTGTATTTCAACGAATCATAATGTGACTGCACTGCTCTTAAGAAAAAAAAAGAGAAAAGAGGTAACATGCACGACGCATCTGTCACGCGCGAGAGATTGCGATGGCACGGACTACGGTTAGTTATGTTTTACATCGACAACAGCGATTCTTTCTTCTGACATTGCGCGTGCCCCTTGTCGCACCTCATCTATTTTTTCTTATTACACGTTATTATCTCCCAAACGGCTAGGCTTCCGTTCATTCGACCAGGCTGACATGCAACGTTAAGTTAATGCTGGTTGATCTCGTGGTCCCTAGGCCAGTGGCCACCTGCAGCTGAACCCTTCCTCATAAGAATTGATGGCCTCGATTCATTACTCTTACCGGTATATATGGTAGTCTAGTACACCTGCACCCCGTTAGACCTAGCATCGTGAAAGCCTTATAGTTACTGCGGCTTAGCAATACTTTCGCCGTGAACATTACTATCCTTGGTCCACCTTCTGAACGCCTTGCCATAGAAGTAGAATGCCGCACCCAAGCCGCACCACAGAACTGTCAGTCCCATGTTGGTCATGAAAACAGGGATAAATCTGAAGAAGCTGTAAGCAACAGACTATGAAAACATATCACGATCACTTACCCTGATTTGAGAGTCCATGGCGTGACGAACTTACCCATACCATACCCCCAAAGACTCTTGTTAACAGTAATAGCAACGAAGAGTGACCCGGTAACTGGCTTATAACAATCCACTGCGTAGGTACTTGCGATACTAGGTAGAGCAGCGACCTGAATCCCAGCAGATGAGTAGCCGAGGATGGTAATGACTGGCCATGGCCAATGTCTTTCGTATCCGATTGAGGTGATTACATTACCGAATATCATGATGATGATATAGGGGATCATGGCAGGGAGACGCATTTCTGGCTCTCGAATGCCGCCATTTTGCATTGTTGCTTTTGCCGAGACCCAGTCGCTGAAGGGGCCAGCTGTGATGAGTCCGATCAAAGCGCCGACAAGAATGGAGAAGTTGAGGAAGCCTGCAGTCGTTAGAAGATAGCTACCCCTTGCTTGTAGCATTTAATCACTTACCGATGGATTGAGAGCTCATGTTGTATGGGGGAGCTGCAAACACTTGCGACTGAGTGAGGTTCAGAATTAAGAAGTTACTGCAACTCCAGCTGACCACGAAGGAAGCAAAGAGTACAATTGGATAGATGAAGAGTCTCCATGGGGTCCAAATATCGAAAAGGATTGTTTGAAGAGGCGCTGAATTGGGTTGGAACAGTTGCCACTGTAACTTTGAAGGTGTTCCTTTACCCAAATGTGTGTCTGCGGCGTCTTCACCCAGAGGTAGAGGTGTACCGACAATCTTCTCAGCATCGGCATGACAGTGCGACGGCTTGTCTAGAGTTGGATCGACAGTCCCATTGACGCCGCTATGAGCTTCGATTCGCGTCCACTTCGTCTCAGGAAAGCCAAAGATTCCAAGCACGATTGACAGGGCAGTAACAGCAACGTTGAGCCACCAGAAGTTCTTCCATCCAGTGCGGTCTGCCATGGGGCCAGCGATGATTGGTGCGATCATCAATGACCCCATGTAGACAACCCAATATAGCGCATTCCATGTTCCCCGATCGTGGAGGAAGAAGATATCGGCGATGACTGCGGGTTGGAGAATCTCTGAGGGTCCGGCTCCTATCCCGTTGAGGCTGGACATGTTAGTCGACAGAGTGGGAGATTTGTCGAGGTCAACTTACACACAGGCTCCCATGAACATGCCGTAGGTGGACGCTTTGGCGCGAATGATGTGGCACGCAAGGCAGATCACCTGCGAAGCGAGGTATACTGGCCGACGACCAAAGGATGTAGAGATGGGTGCCCTCCGAAAGTCAGTCTTGGTATCTACTCCGCAGTACTCCATGCTCACCAGAAAAAGTTGCTGAATCCCAGAATTAGAATAGTAACACCCGTAAACTGGATGACATCCTCCAGTGTACTGTCATAAGCACGAATCAAATCAGGAAACATCGGTGCAAGAGCAAGCGGCGCAAAGCCCTGCGTGAACGTCATGGTCGAAACGCAAAAGATAGCAGAGAACTTCCAAAAGGGCGACCAGTTCAGGGGGTCGTGAGGATCTTGAGATGGTTGAGGAACGAGGACTTGATCGGACTCTTTGGCTCGAACGTAGTGTTCTTTGCCAACATCTGTCATGATCTCCGTTCCAGGGAGGACTTCGATGTGAAGCTCATCTTGGATGGTTTCGCGAGCCTGTTAAAGTTAGGGGAGGTTTTCTTGAGTCAAGATGCTGCTGACCTCTTGAGTAGGCATTATTGTGGTGTCCCGTTGGTCTTGTGCGACTACGTGAGTCTTAATATTCCGATGCACCATTATCTTTCTGCGCTCTCCCCCCGTCTATTTATCTCAACTTATTTCACCGCTCTTGTTCATCATCAGGGCTTTGATGATTCAATTCCCAATGCCCTCAAAGACCTCGGATGACTTATTCAAGTTAGGTCACTCCTTTATCTACGAGGATTTATAAGACTCAGCGCCCGCAATGTCTCGGTAGAGCCATCGGCAAATGAAGGGCAAGGATTGGTGAGGAGGATCTTCTGGTAATCTAGTTATCATCGGCGGGATAGACCCGAATGAGATGGTTTGCGGGGGAGTTGGCGGGGTATTAGAGTTTGCAGATTGTTAGCGTCGGTAGTTGGTTACTCAAGTAAGGGCATACCAAGCCTTTTAGGGCCCGTTGATTCTAAGCGAGCTTTGCTATTAGGTTCCCATCTCATGTTCTTCATTTATCTAGGTAATCACTCACTGCCCAGTTCTCACACCAGGTCATTTTTTGTTATCAATAATAAAAGCACAAGTTCAAGTTGCCAGGAGGCATGGAAATTATATATCTCACTGCTTTGTGGCTGATGTTGCAAAATATTCACATGCTAACCGTGAGTTAGAAAGGAGCTATCCATTTCTAGAATAGTGTTCAAGGTTGCATCTTCACGTCGGCCGTCCCACATCCTAAGATCTTGGTGTATCTTGAATAATCTCCATAAGCAATGCGTAAGCAGCGTCGTCAAGGTAACACATCTCCTTTTAAGGAGCCCAACAGCTTGTATCGTCACTGTGATTGACAAACCGATTGCCAATAAGCCATATGAACGTTGCATTCAACGCATTGCATCTGTACTCTTTGCTTATTTCATTCTGTCTCCCAGCGAATAGTTCTTTATTGGTACCGCCTTGGATATATCACGACGTCAATGGTAGGCCGCAAGGAAGCCTCGGTTAAAACGTTCTGGTCCAGGATCCGCAAAGAATCCGTGACGATTGTGCCCAAAATACGAATGTGGCGGGTCGTATATCATGGCCTCCGTGATTCATCTATCGGCTTGTCCCAAGTCTCTTCGTTTGGAATGAGTCAAGACCATTCTCCAACTCCCGTGGCGAGTTCCTTGAGACGCAGCATACTTGGCCTTTGTTCCGACAGCACGTGATGCTATTCTTTTCTGAACAACACTGATGCGTACTTTGTATGTCTGCAAAGAAGTCGAAGGAAGTGCTTCTGTTTAGAAATGGGTTTCTTTGATACACGCTAAATGATCCTCAGCTAGATGGCTTTTTCGCTTAGGTCGAGGAATGAGACCAGGGAGAAGGGTAAAGAATGCGTTCTGACGCAATGTAGGTTTTAAGATAAACGATCATGAATTTGTTCTTGGTCGCGTCAATGCCCTTTGCCACTGAGCTGAACTCCCATGCGTATGACATCCTTTAGGCAGTTGACCCTCGATTGAATGTCTCATCTTGTCCACTGTGATCGCGATAGAGCCAATCTAAGGTTGTATCGTGATTGAGAGCAGCGATGGTCCCCGCAATTCTGGCAGAAAGGTTGATCCTACAGGGAGTTGATCACGGCTAAATTCTTGGCGATGAATGCCCTGGCAGGACTCGCGCCGAATGATGGGGCGTTCTGATATCTGTTGGGCCTATCGTTAGTTATTTATGTGTTGGTAGGTATAAGCATAAAAATGTTGCGGTTAAGAATTGCACCTCCACTGGCTGTGATGAAGTAGTATCGCTTTATAGCATTTATTGTTATTGCCTTCATCCAGACGAAATCTCAGATAGGCTTGTGCATCGACAAACAGCCAGAATAGCCCTTCAAGCTTAATATAGACGAGCATTGGCCATTGTCATTCCGGGGTTAGCACTGCTATGTTTAAGCTGCCTGGCGTCACTTCATAAACTCCTTGAGTATGCTAACACTGCATGGCTTGGACTGAAGCGGTTGAGAAGAGGCCCAAGTGCCAGAAAGAAATAATTTCGTGAAGAACGAGGACGACAAACTTATCCTCGAGCATTATAAACAACAGAGGTAATGGACCTCGTCACCGTATTAGCCTAAGATACAACAAAGCAAAGCCTTATCACATGCGAATTGACACTCTTTCCTGACTTCTGATGATTTAGGATGGCCCCCAACGTGTACGTGCCGCAGGATATGGTACCTATCATTGGGGGCTGGTTTTGACAGATTGATAAGTAGGACGTGCATTTACTGCTTGGCGGACATATTACCTGCCAGATGCAGGAATACCTGTCGCTTCCCCGCTCCTTGGACAGGCAACCAATGCAACCAATTTACAAATAATACTCCATCATTAGGTATAGCCATCGTTACGGATAGAAGGATCGGCATTCCGAGTTGTCTTGATAGGTCGATTACCATACAATGGCAACCAGTAACAAGCGTCCCGGAGATTACTGCTTTTGATATTAGGCTAACATCTCATTGAAAGAGTGCGCCACTCTATAAAAAGGCTAGCTACCCCTCACTATTTATTATTCATGAAAAGAACCTCATAAAATAGACTTCAACAATGCCGGGACCAGCCAAGACTTTGGCGCCTCTCAAGGCAACGGAATACTTCTCCCCTTACCATCGCTCGGGCGCTCCAAAGTCTTCCCAAATCCCCGACCAAGATGATCCTTACGCCGACCTTCGTGCAAAAGCGTTGACAATTCTTGAAGCACAAGGATTTGAAGCCAAGACCATGGTAGAACGCGGAGTAACATGGGCGGAAGATCAAGACCCATTCGGCCATGTCGCGCACTCACAGTATCTGCATTTCTTCGGTATTTGCTGGCAGCGCGTCATGGAAAGCTACGACGAGTTCTTGTCTAAGCAGGAATACGAGGATATGATCAAGGGCAAGACCGTCATCCCCGCTGTGCACAAGTACGAGATATTGCTGAAGAGACAAGTGCGATACCCAGATTCAGTAAGTCAAGCCAAATGACACTGGTGATGGATTCTCATTGTCTATAGCTCATTGTGGCCAATCGTGAAGAAAGGTTCACACCAAACCATAATATCGGCACGACAGTGTTATTTTCTTTACAGCAACAGGCAGTAGTGGCTCAGGTTACGGGATCAATTACGTACATCAGTGCGAAAACTGGCCGACCAATTGACATCAGGACTGTGAGCGATGGATGGGTCAAGTTGTATGATGGGTTTAATCGCAAGGTTGAAACGGCTACGGCACTTCTAAGAAAGTGGGAAGAGGACCATCCGCCCAAGACTCAAACGAAACTGTAGATAGTATTTCTCTGGGCCTGTTGAGTCATAATAATATTTTTAGTATCTTATAAATTAGTAGCCAGTTACAGTCTGTGTGTCCACCTCCTTAGCACTCGGGTGAAGATCTGTTCAACTATACGCAGTTTTTGAGAGTGTACACCATGACCAAGACTGGTTAACTAAAATACTTAGCGTCTACAGTATCTCTAGGGAACAGATAGCTATCTCCGTTAGCTTCAAGAGCCTCGGCTAATATGCAACATTCGACAGTTTCATAACTAAGCTTTTTATACAAGTCAACTGTAGTTCTATTCTAAGACTCTCCGATAAATATCACAATTGTTCTTACTCTTTGTTGACATTCTTACAGGTGTTACGAGACGCGCCGTTGATGTTGAACCTCGAGCCACGTTGCACGTTCAGGTCTAAGAAGACGAGAGGGTCAATCTTGTATTAACCGTACTGTACAATTGACCTACCCCGGAAATGAGTTCCCAACAAAACGGCCTCAGGGAAACTGGAGATTGACTTAAATAATATGGATTGATTTGAATAGGAAGGTGGATAATCCTCTACTTGAGGTTTTTAAAGGTCAGTTATCAAGTTGTAAAGTTCAAACTAACATACTTAAATAACCACAGACAAGGTGGGCAAACGGAGTTCCTGATCCTTGGAACAATGGTCTTAGAATTCAACAGCGACTAGAAATTGTCAAGAGAGTGTCGAGCACACTACTTCCAAGGAAACTCTTAAGATGACATGCTATGGTAGCTACTGAAGGGAACAGTCAAATATGTTAAACCTTTCGTCTTTTCAAAGGTGGTTCAGACCTCCCGACAACTACTGGGATATACCAAGGCCCTAGGATGTTTCCCAGCCTCTTCCAGCTCTTTCCACCAGGCAAGCTGCTGGAACATAGCGTACCAACTTCTCAATAAGCTGAGTCGCTCATCTTCCAAAATTTGCAGCGAATAGCTCAGTTCCATATAACGTACTCCTCCTGCAAGAGCTACATCAGCCAATCCAGGGTGGCCCAGTCCCTGTGTAAGCCATCCTCCTGCCTCGAGGCTCTCTGCTGCCCACTCTTGAGTCTTGAGCAAAGACCGAACCATGCCGCTCCTCGCGTGCCTTGCTACTGCAAGGCTGCGTTCCTCATCCTTCAGTCCAGACCAGATGGTAGTCACCGGTGCTGCATTCTTTATATAGTGATTGCAGTCGTTGAATGCCTGAAGAACTGTCGAGTATATGTCACTTGTAAGTGCGCGCCCGAAAGGCGTGGGGCTGATCATGGACGGTTTATCCGGGTAAATTTCCTCCAAGAATACGCGAATGGAAGTGCTCTCATGGACCCAGCGTGGTGGGTTCTTGCCTGTCGTATCAACGATCCGCAGGCAAGGAGTGCTTTTGCCGACAGGCTTTGGGTCGTCAAAATTTGTATCCTCTATCTGAGTACCGTTGAAAGCAAGGACATTGACTCGTAGTTTTGGGTCGTTGGTCTTGCCCTCGTACAGTTGGGCGGGGGTGTCGGCGAGGCCCTTGATCAGGAGATAGTAAACCACTTGTTTTGGGAAGAAACCTTCTAGCCAGAGGAAAAGTGTCAATTCGAAGTCCATGGTTGCAGAGGTCGTGATAGCTGAAGGTCTCAGACAGAGTGATAACGAACCACCTGTAGATGAAGCGCATGGGCCACATTTATAGTTGTTTTTGGTTGCCGAAAGTCACCGGGACCAGGGATTATGTCTCCGGAAGGATTGTTTTATCATACACCGGAAACTCGCCGGTCAAATCAGAACAGTCGATATCGAGCATTGTATTATTGATCAATCTATTGCAATCTATAACTTACCTCTCGCCCGCTATGCCAAGCATAGCGGCCGTTTATGCGCATAAACCTCTGTATTGGCGAGAGTTTTGCGGTGGGGGACTTGCCTCCTTTAAGCCAACTTTGCTTTCTGGACAGGTTAGATCTAATCGCGGTGCTAGATAGTCATCCATAACTCAATTTGGATATTACAGCTATAACATTTGGAGGGATCAATTAATGATAGATGGAATTGTTAGACGAAGACTTGACGTTTTCTGTTCCACAGCTTGTTTTGATCCTAGTGGGTCTGTCTATCTTATCTCTTTATCTTATCGAGGAAGTCTGCCAGAAAGGGGAAGGTAAGGTGGGTCTCCCAAAATGGTCTTCAATTATTCGATGATGATTACAGATCTCACAAATTTTCCTCCGATTTGCCAACCCATACAACAAAAAATGTCAAGGCTCTTCACAAAGAACTCGCTTCTTAATTTTCTTTTCCCTCGACATAACAGTCAATCCCTTATACCCAAACAATATGGTCTTCAATGGGAAAATCGGGGTCGGTCCGAAAAGAGGAATGCTACTACCGCGCCGCCCTTGAAATTGTCCTTCTCAAACGAAAAGGACAAGCAGGACAGGCTCCTCGAACCATCTGACATTTATTGTCAACTTATTGCCAAACGTCATTCCCCTGCACTATTAAAAAAATTGCTTTTTACTACACCTACAGATATTGAACGTTTTAAACAAGAAAAGGGGTCCGGGAAAATATCAAAGCAAGAATACAAAATTCTGAAATACACAAAATGTACACCTGAACCAAAGCATCAACAAACCAGGAGCAAGGCTATAGCTATTGATTGCGAAATGGCCTATGGACGAAATGGCACTGAGGAAGTGGTGTCAATATGCATTGTCGATGTCATCCGAGGCCGGGTTCTGTTGAATGCTCTTGTAAAGCCACGACAACGCATATTCAGGTGGAATTCTCAAATCCACGGTATCGATTCGAGCACGTACACGGAGGAAAACAAAGCGTTGGACGGCTGGCGAGAAGCGCGAACTCGGCTATTAAGCCTTATTAACAGGGATACAGTCATAGTCGGTCATGCATTGCAAAACGACTTAAAGTCTCTGAGAGTAGCACACGACAACATTGTCGATACTGCAGTGTTGACAAGTCAAGCAGTCTTTGGCACAGAATCCTTCAGGAGATATTGGAGTCTCAAGACGCTGTGTGCTGAATTCCTTGGCATGCGGATCCAGACGAGGTCGAAGCATTCAGCTTTGGAGGATGCTATGGCTACTAGAGAACTTGTATTGTGGTTTATTCGCCATCCTGACAAGATGCATGAATGGGCGTATAAGAAGAAAGAACCACTCCAGCTGGAAACAGGCGAGGTGCTTGACCAAGTTGTGAAGAAGGGTCCACATGGATCAGCCGTTGGCGAGATGGAGTGTCCCGAGACCTGAAGTGAATGGAGAGCTTGGCGTTGGGGGCAGGTGTCCTTTGTCGGCATTCCATGGTGACGTTAGAGGACGTTGTGCTCCGAGCCATGATACAAAAGGGTGGCAATGAACGACTGGAAATTCCAAGTTGCATGTCAGCGAAATACTGTATACATACCATGCCTATAACTCGTACCCTGTTTCTCAGGGACATAATTGTCCGTAGAAAGGCTGCGTTCAGTACCAAGGATTTCGGAAGACGCGATGTTCAGTCCTCGGTGACGATGAGAAGCTGCGCAATTAGAATGTCATTGGGTCCGGCGATAATAGTTAAGCCTTAAACACAGTAATATGTTTTTCGGCTTTGTGTGAAAGTCCGAAAGTCCACGCGATATCAGAAATCGCCTGGTGGTCAAGACCATCGCCCCACTATGCTAGCAATTGACATCTTCTAATTGGCTTCGTTAGTGACAGGACCTTCAGGCCTTCTAGGATGCGCAATTTTCCAGGATAAGGAGACATCAATATACAACGGATATTTACAAACATAAAAGACCGTCGGACTATATCATTAAATCAATTGCCGATAGGCAACAAGCATTATCTGGGGCTACGCCAGGGAAGCAGTAGACAGACACTATAAATATGTGAATGTTAACTTATAAAGAAGCATTAACTATATCCAACTTGGTTTATTCCATCTCCTTGTCTCCGATAGTTTTGCTAGAGAATTCAACGATCTTGAGCTTAAAGCAAGAAAAGAAAACTTGCTATATGTATTGTGTTTACTACTCTTAACACATCAGTCTTCTCTATCTTCGCCGATTTACAATCATACATATCTCAACATTTTTGAACCTAAGGTCACCAATGGAGCTTTCAACCTCAAACTACCTCATCATTGCGTTTGGCTTGTTCATCCTTTTTGGCAGGCTTTTCCTGGTAAGTATACTTAGCGTCAATTTTACTTATTCTAATCCAAGAGCCTTCAGACCTATTTCTCCAACACCAGTGTCATACTGCGGAAAGTGCCCGGCCCATTTTACGCGCGTGTTACAAATCTGCCGCTGAAGATCGCTGTGATCACTGGTCGACGAACGTTCTTGGTTCATAAGCTTCATCAGAAATACGGGCCTGTCGTCCGTGTCTCACCAAGCGAAGTAAGCATAGTAGATGCTGAAGCCTGCAGGACAATTCATAAAGCAGGTTCGGGGTTTCCCAAATCCCCATATTATGCGCGCTTCATTGATAAGCCAGTGCCGACGCTCTTCGCGATGATGGGCTCCAAGGAACATAGCGAGAGAAGGAGGGTCTTCGCTCGGGCCTTCTCAAAGACAGAGATCCGTTCAACATGGGAGACAATGGTCAAAAGCACTGTTGAACTTGCTTTGGACAAGATCGCAGGTGATCTTGAGAACGGCAAGGCCGATATCATGAAATGGCTTTTGTTCATGGCAACAGATGTCAGCGGTCAGCTGATGTTTGGAGAATCATTTCACACCCTAGAGAATGGAGAGGTAAGTCTGTCAAAGGATTACTGGGCACTATCTAACAATCTCCGAGGTCAACAATTACATGAAAACTCTTCAGATGGCTGGTAAAGGTGGCATCATATCAGAAGAACTCCCCCTCGTTGGGTTCTTGGGATATTATTTACCCATCCCCGCCGTTCGCGACGTGTTTAGGGCCAACGCCAAGCAGACTAGTCTCGGCGAAGAAGCGATAGAAAATGGCATTCAGAACGGTACCAATAAGCGCAGCATCTTTACGCAGCTCGATGAAGCCTCTGGTACTCTGAACAGGCTGGATCTGAGTGCAGAAGCGGGTAACTTTATCTTAGCTGGAACCGATACCACAGCCTTCACTCTCACTTGTCTACTGTGGGCTGTTTTACGTCACGATTCCCTCCGAGTAGCCATTGAAGAAGAGGTTTCAGGGTTATCAGACGACTTCAATGATGTAGAAGTGGAAGCCCTGCCTCTGGTTGGTGCCACCATTAATGAAGCTCTCAGGCTATATGGCCCTGCTGCGGGAAGTTTGCCGAGAATTGTGAAGGAGGGTGGTGCCGAGTTAGGAGGTTATTACATTCCTGAGGGTGTGACAGTGAGTACGCAGGCTTTTTCTTTACATCGAAACGAAGACTTCTGGCCAGACGCCAAGAGGTAAGTGATTATACGCCTATGGAGAGACCAGCATGATCATTAATGCCCTGATAGATTCGATCCCTGCAGATGGCTCGGTGACTCCCACAAAGAAGCTGCGAAAATGGCGTTTGCGCCATTTGGAACAGGGCCCCGCGTTTGCATTGGTATTCATCTGGCCCAGATGGAAATGCGCTATACGATTGCATTGTTCTTCAGACGGTTCAAGGGAGCAAGGCTTGCCGCTGAGTGTCCCATGTCATTGGAGTTCGAAAATTACTTTTTGCTCAAGCCGAGGGGAAAGTTCAACATCGTACCGGCCCAGCCACTCTGATCTGGCTGTATGTTATTGCAAACTGTATCAACTGGAATCGAGTAGCGTTGAATGATATGTACTGGATTGATTGAAGAATGACAAGAAATCTGACTAGCAGATATAACTATGTACATAAATAAGAGATGTGATCCAGTGATCGTAGAATAACTGATGTTCAACAAGTAGGATATGTGCTTTTGTGAAAATGCCCGGAATTTCGTTTCAGTTACTATAGTCATCCCTTATTTGAGATGGGCATTGAAGTTGGTAACAGTGAACTTGGCGTTGTCTCCACTGTAGTCATTAATTAGTATGTATTTCTAGAAAAAGCATAATATGGTAAACTTACGTGAAGGGTTCGGTACCAAACTGGAAGGCTTTAGGAGATGAGTTAGTAATATAATAGATAGTCAACTTGGATATACATACTGAGGAGGTACTGGTTGTCAGCGGGGAAGTTCTCTGACTTGGCGAGATAGTTATAGAATTGCTTGATGTCGGCATTGAAGTTGTTGACTGGGGTAGGCGCAACAAAGCTGAAGACCTTCATATCGCCATTCATGCCGATCCAAAGCTCCCAAGTGTGGCCTTCGATGGTAACGCTCGTCTGCAGCGATCCAATGGGCTGCACACCGCCGATTCGAGCAAGCCTAGACAGGTTAGTAACTCTATGCAAAGTAGTAGTATCGAAACGCTTACCAGACCATGAGTTCGTACTCGCCGCTTGAGGTCTCATGGTTAGGGTTTGAAGCAGTGAACAGATCGTACGCCACGTCAGCGCGGAGGTTGTCACCGCTGTACTTCCATTCAGCGGTGGACTGCATGTTGGTAATGGAGCTGATAGTCTTCTTATCATCTCCGATCAAGAGGGCCGAGTTAGGATAAGACTTGACGTTGTCCTTACCACCGGACCAGTTCCATTCAACGTCCCATCCAGCACCATTAGCGTTGTTCCAGTTGACATGAGTACACTGGTCACCCGTTCCTGAGTCCTTGCCCCAGACGTTGTTGTTGAGTGCGTAGCCATCGCTCGAAAGATATCCGTACTGCTCGCAGAGATCTTTAGCAAGGGCAAGGGGAACAAGGGCTCCGGCTAAGAGAAGTGTGCTCTTCATATTGAGATAGGTGTTAGGGAGAAATTGTGGTGGTATTGTCAAATTTGAAACCGGAAGGCAGTCAGTTAAACAGGTTGTTGCTGATGTCTGTAGTAGAATGGGGACATGTCTTTCTACGCTTTTATATCTGATACTCTCGGATACCAAGTGTCTCCTATGCTCTTCAGATCACAAGTCCGTCCGTATCCTATGTTAGTGGATCAGTTTGGACTGGACGCAAATCACCATAGAGCACTGGCCAATTATCATTCGAGCGTACTCCCAATCGGTCCGTCTGGAAGCTTCAGTTGAGGTTCAATGGGGACTGCAGGGTACAAGCCAACGGCTAACCGGGCCTACGGGCCTTGTCTACCGTTTTGGATGAAACACATCCGGTCAATGGACGCTGAAACATCCGTAACTACTTATAATTTCTCCGTAATCCTACAGGATGCTATCAGCAAACACTACCGGTAGGCCCTAGTACCGTCTCCAGTGCGCATAATTTCTCCGTAGATAGTCCCACTAGCGGTCTAGTGCTTTGCCATTCCACTAATACTTTTCTTCCTACGGAAAATTAATAACAGCTGTCAATGCCACAGTAAGCTAGATTCTTACGCTTATCCTCATTTGCTATTTGTAACCAAATATGTGCTGTTGCAATGAACTGAGCCGCTTCCGTGCAACGGCTAAACTATGTCGTTTGGATTCATCTGCACTGCGATCTGCTGTGCCTGGTCTTGTTTAGGAAATTACACCCAGGCTTAGCTTGTCACATCTTCATCCAGGTACCACGATGTGGGGGCTTAGAGGCGTAATCAGCCGGTACCTGTCAAACATGTTTGCTATGATTTATTCCGGTGTGGGATAGAACACCGACTAAAGTGATCAGAACTGGAAGCACCCCAACCACATTCAATTCACTATGTGACGGAAGTCCTGGCGGGTCATGCTGCTACCCATTACCATGTCCCATTTTGGTAGCTGTCCACAGTCTGCCATATCTTCACTACGTAATGATTTTTCCAAAGATGCCCTGTTTATTATTGCAATATGTATCTTTGTTAAATGACCTTCTCTTCAATGGCCAAGTCTGCCCATGCTTAAGCTTCTCGCAAATTAGACAATCCGATATAACACTTATCCAGACGTAGCAGATATCCTTTTGTATGCGCTCTTAGTGTGCATCTACATCGTTGATGCTCTCTTACCCTATAATAGAACGTTATTCCAGCTAGCCGGGTGAGACTTGCTATCAGGGTAGATGCTTGCTTTATTCACAATGTTGTGGACAAAAGCTGTCCCGACCTTCAAAATCCTCCTCGCCCACTCGATCTTTTGAACTGTCTTCTGAGAGAACATCAAAAAGAGCCCGCTTCTCCACAACCGAAAGTAGGTGGTCTGGTATATCCTTGCTTTCGCGGATGTAGTCACGCCACTTCGCTTTAATTAATACGTTAGACATGTTGCAGTATGTAACGGACAAAGTGTTGTTAGGAAGGCCCTGGAACAGGTTGTCCGGGTTAAAGTTTTCGAGGGACAGAGCTAATTTCCTGTCGACAGAACTTTTCTCTGCGTCTCGGAAGAGCTAAGTTGGTTGTCTTTGGATTGCAACTGGAAAGAAAATAAACAAACCTCTGGCTTTAGAATTTGCTCAATCTTGATAGAATAAGCAAGCCTAAGGTAGGCGAATTTGTTTGCCTTTTGTGTTTTCAGCAGCTAATCCTTTTCATGCCCTAACCGATGTGTGATTGAGAAAAGCTGGAGTCGTGCTCATTTCTTCTAATCAAATGTATTACAGAGGGTCACATGGGATGCCTGCGTATTGAAAGTTATATAAGTCACAACAGAAGGGTACTATATTAGCTGCTAGTTTGTATAATATGAGCTTTCTTGCCCAACATTGAAGCAGGTCTAAAGGTCGCTAAAGTAACCGCATTCTAAGCTAATGCGATGACGAAAATAAATTGCTGTTGTGCGAGTTTTGAAGAGGGGCCTGGTGCGGCAGATCGTCGGGAATTTTGCGTGACTACTGAAATTTCGGCTGTAGCCCCCCACTGTGGCAAATAGCAGACAATATCAGCCCTATAGTGTAGCAACACTATACGTACGTTGTAGTCTGCTTGACGCCTTCATTTTTCATTATCAACAAGATGACCGACGGACAAAGAAAGAGGAAATTCCACGAGAGAAGCAGAACAGGTTGCACGACATGTAAGCAACGACGTGTTCGCTGTGATGAGGAGCGGCCCAAGTGGTGAGGCATCTCTTAATTTATCTGATTACGTGTCCTTTAAAGGTTAAGACTAATCTCACCTGCAGTCGCAATTGCTTTCGCACATCCCATGTATGCGTTTACGAGTCAGCTAAGCCCCCTCTGCGTGAAAGAGCCTCATTGAGACGACCGGGTGAACAATCACCGTGGTCGATTGATAAGCAACCTTCGCCAGTAGCACTGGCTGCAGTTGAATCCCCAGCATCAAGTACCACTTCTCTTTCGATAAAAACATTGAGCTCGCTGCATAATTTCGCCATCGAAATGCCACTGGAGTCTAAAAGCCTTCTCAACTATTGTACGCAGTAAACTCAACCGAACCTCACTCCCTACTGTCAACGTGCTTCTGACTTTCTCAAGTCGCCTCTCTTCCGAGTCCAATATCAACAAGTCCCTCAAGTACTGGGTACGTTATATAATAATACCTTTACTAGCATCGCGAGCTCGAGACTCACATGGTCATCAGTATTAGATCGGCGATCAACGACCCGTGCGGCCTTCGCAATATCCTTATAATCGCAGCATTTCAATACGCCTGGAAATATGGTGGTCTTGGCATCTTTGAGCAAACCTTTCTATACCACAAATACCAAACGGTGGTCCTCGTCAATACTCATCTCCGCCCTTCTCAGTTTGTCCCATTTTGCGCCGAACATATTAACACCCTTTGCTTTTCCGAGGTTTGTACAGTCTCATGATCCCATATATTCTATTCCGGTCTGGTCTGACTTCGGTGATGGAGTTTGCTTTTGGAAACTTCAATGCTGCTGAAATCCATGTCAAGGGTATGCTGCTGTATCTGGAGACTCGATTTCTGGAGTCTCAGGACCAGCATCACTCGATTGCAGATGAGCTTTGTGATCGGTACTTTATTCTGTGAGTATATCTAAAGACAAAAGCTTACGGCTGTTCTGACCTCTTGTGTTCTAGCGCCTATAGTATGGCTCAAGGTGTAAAAGGTCGTGTCAATGAGTACCTAGCATCACCTGCAGGGTCACGCCTCGCCTGTCGATCAAGCCCAAGCTCCCAAGAACTAGAACAGCTTGTGCCCAAGTTGTATTCACATGAGGCCGGCGGGCCTAAGCTATGTTTCGATACGTTAATTCTCCTCCCCAGCTTTTTTAGTTCCTCTGGATCAATCCAAAGGCTCAACCCGGTGGATGCTGTTTCCATCCTTGATGGTATTAGAGAAATCACTTCTCTGTTTAATGTGCGCAAGTCACCTCAGTCTGCTGATCAAGATGACAAATCGCCTTATAAGCAATGGATTCAAGGCGGCCCGGTTTCAGGCGGTCCCTCCAGGCTCTTTGAGGCCATCGTCAACGCTCATATCGCGTCAACATTGCCGATGCCCGATGGGCCCCGGCCGGATTTCCAGACTTCATGGATTGGTATTATAGTCGTCTTAGGTATGTACCAAATCAGCGTTCTGGGTGTTTGGAATTCTGGGCTGCCTGCAGAAGATCGATTGCTTCACTACATACTTCGGTCTAGTCATAGAGACCTATCGAAATGCTTTTCGCACTCAATGTCAAATAACTCCAAGGCCCAAGAGTTTTGGTTTTGGAAGCTGTTTGTGACGGCCCTTCATCTAGCCCATGCCAGAACGAATAGTTATTATGCATGGATGGACGACTTGGATGTGAAATTGCTAGGCTCCATTCGAGAGTGGGCTGATCTAACAAAGACTCGAGCATGGAAGGACGCAAGAGGAAAGTTGATTGGAATAGTTTGGCCAATGGCCTTTGATAGAGAGGGTCTAGCAGAGGCACTGTGGAATAAAGCAATAGGGCTTCAATGATAGGGACGATGAGGGGGAAGTTCTTTAAGCTCGAGTCGTAGCTGTTGGTTCGGACAATGTGGCTTTACCTTGCCTATCGACAGAGATGACAGAGGAGCAAGTCTAGTGGTGAATAGCTCCATGGATTTTATTGAATCTGCATAGAAATTCTCCATTTCCGAGCGGGCGTCGACAATTGCATCGGGGTTGGTTTGGAGGTAGACAATAGGGATAGAGACGAAACCAATTATGAGTTATCAAAAAGAGTTGCAGCCGCAAGAAATATGTGCATAGCGTTGCAAGAGGTTTTGTAGCAGTATCGGTATAGGTGTAGGGCTTTTCATCCCCTCTGATTTCGTTGTATTCGGGGGGTGGGGGGTTCGCTGACTAGAGATACTCCGACAACGGTGTCACCGAGTAAACAGTTGAAGGCGAGTCAAGGGGTGCATGGCGGGCGGGAGCGACTCGGTCAAATCGGCAACTTCCCTTAGACGGTTAGTCCTGTGATGACCAGCAGAACAGAAGGCGACTAAGTCAACAAGCCGTTGAGGCGACGGAGGAACGGTGGCATGTGGTCTGGACAAGATAGAGGCAATTGGAATCGATGAACGAGCTTGGGAGGATGGCGCTACGGTGAGAGACGGCCAAGATGATACCCATTACCAACGTGGGAAGCGCAAGCGACATCGCAACGATGTTGTCAACGATTGTACTGTGAAGAATACGTTGGTAAAATGACATAAAGACGTTGACGAAGTGAGGTGACATACCCAGCCAGCCGGTGAAACGGCAGCTCATTCGATCTTCGGTCTCCAGGTCATATCCCTTCTTCAAGTTGAGGTCGGTGTTCATCGCGATGGTGGTGGACAGTACTGAGAGTGCGGATGTCGAAACGCCCGTTGATCATCGAACGTGAGCATGACGATGAGTCAAGTGTCGAGGCGATAACAATCGGGGCGAGCATCTGCATGGGCGCTGAGGATGAAGCAACACGTCGTTCATGTTGGGAGCATCGGCGACGATTGAAGCGACAAGAGCAAGAGGTTATGGCGTACTGGGAGAGTATATGGTATTGTTGATATACAGCGATGGTCAATGGCCATGTCATTCGACAAAGACCTCCAGCCAAGCACTCAAGTTTCACGGCACGGCAAATGTTTTCGGGCCCAACAGCCACAGCTCATCCGTTCGCCAACCTTTTCATTATCTCATCGACAACTGCGCTCTTAATAATCCCCATCGCCTCCTCTTCGACCTGTCCATCCTGCAAATACTTGACAACCCCATCAAGACATCTCATTTCCTCACGCAGATCCACCAACGCAACATCGTACGTATCCTCGAAAGCCTCAGCCTTGGCCTCAACAGCGGCATGGCGACTCTCCAGGGCGTCATATTGCTCTTGGAGCTTCGTCATGCTGTCTACCAGCTCCTTATTCTGCTGTCTCATGGTTTCCATGCTGGTGACGAGTTCCGTGTTTTGCTGCTTCAGTGTTGAGTTCTCTGCTTCGACGTGGCGGTGGGATTCTTTCATGACACCGATTTCAGCCCACAGAAGGGTGATGTCGTCTTGTTTCGTGTCGGTGGAGGAGTCTTGTCGGGGACGTTTTCTGCTCGGCTCGATCGGGGGAGGGGGTGGTGGAGAGGATGCGGCTTCGTCGTATGTCGGGGGCGCTGATTTAGAGGGAGTGATGACTTTACCTCCAAGACCACCGTACAAACTCGCGATATCATATCGGGTGCTGCGGAACGACTCAAATTTGCCGTGACTGACTGAGTCGCTGACACTTTGCAGCTGTGGGGGTGCATCACGTGCTTCAATGTAAATGGAGAGTGTGGTAGCGTTGGAAAGATCACGGATCGCGTCGACGACTGCTCCAGAGAGTTTCCTCGCTGGACATAGCGGCTCGGTGACGCCAACTTGGGCGATGATGGAGGGTGGACTGTTCAAAGTAAAGTCGAGGGAAAGCACGGTGGACTGAAAGACTTCCCCGACTGCGTTGGGCAGGGTCGGGTTCTTGACAAGTTGAAGAGAAATAATACTTGATGCGCATAATCGTACATAAACAATTGTAAGAGCCTCCAACCCCTTAAGCTTGACAGGCACACCGAGCTCGAAAAAAGCCGCCTCCCAATTGAACCTCGCGCTGACGGTAATCGCACTCGTCTTCGGATCAGGTTTCGTCAAGTATCGTATCGTGTCCTCCTCTTTCCACTTGGCAACGGCCTTCGTCGTGTGATAAAGATCGATCGTTTCGGGTCTCGTTTCGTTGGAGCAAGTCGACGACATTGTCTACGGTTAGTATATCCACCAAAAAGACTCACCTGGCCCAGCACCGTGTTCAGCAAGAACAGTTTCGACGACAGGCGAAACCACCGAGCCTCCAGCGAGCTGCGAGACTTGGTGGAACCCTTCTACAGTCCCCGGTTGTTCCAGCGAAGGAGCGAGGCTCATTCGATGGGTACAAGTCGGAATTTTATAACGATCTGTAGCGCGAGTTACCGCCCCTTTTGGTCACGAGCGGGATAAACCATGAAGACTAAAGAAGTCTGGGTAGGATGGTAATAGAATGATAGAGAAGAATGACGCAAGGAATAAGGAGGGAAGAATGACACGATGCTGCTAGAGGGAGCGATGATGAAGGTATCGTGAGGATGCGACCGTGATGTTGTGGAGAAGAGGAGGAAATGGAATGGCTGGTGGGGACTTGTTCGGAAGGATACCATTGGCCCGTGTCAGGTACAGCTTTCAAAGGTGGGTCGTAGCAGATGACCTTGAAGTCAAGGCATCATTTCTGTGGGCCGTCGCGATGGGAGGCGTTGTGGCTTGACATTTGTTCCTTGGCCGTTGTCGCGCCGTCACTGTCCAATCGCCACACACTACTGCCTGCAGCCAGCAATTGAGCGAGCTCCTGGTTAACTGTTGCAAACACTCCAATCAATACGTTGACTCAAAATCACTTCATTGCGTAGATGATGTGCATGCTTTCCAATTAATTCTCGCATTTATCGTTCAAACGTCAAGACTCACATCACCTGTCTTCCGACCAGCCTGGTGAAGATCTGCTCGCACAGCGCAATAAGCCACAGGAAGAAGCGCATGTTTAATACGCGACACTGCCCCAAACACTTGATGCATGCATGCGCACTCGATGTTAACACATGAGATGCTAAATGGAGAATTTCACACTACAAAATGATATATATCTCAATTTGATTAGACTTTATTTAAGTAGTATATCTATGAGTAAAGCCGCTATCGTCCAATTCAATTGGAGGCTCTAGGGTGGGTGATCAGATTGTTTTAGACACTAATTTTACTTGGCTCCCGTGGCGAGCTTATGGGAATAAGGCCGGAGATACCGGCCGCGGTGCAACTATTCCCGTTCAGCCCTGGCGGTTCGCGGGGTACGCAGCTCCAGAAGCAGCAATTTCCCACAACCGAGACTAGAATACATCTTAGAAAAGAAGGTTTTTTAAACCCTCATCTCCATGCTCGACTCGGTGCAACATACCTGATCATTACAGAACGGTATTACAACTTAGTATTGACTTTCATCTCTGTTCAATTTATTTATCACAGTATTATTGATTCGGACCGCAGTCTCAAAGTTGCATTGGACTGCAATCGCCTCCAAATAACACCTCTCTGTTGTATCAAATAATCCTGATCGGAAATACATCATCTTAGGTGGGTACAATCGTAGAAAACTTTCTCTAGCATTGAGTATCAGCCTCCGCGCATTGCTCCTTAGTAGCCTTCTTGAAGCGCTTAGAAACGTCCCCTACGCGTTCCTCCCACGGTGAAGCCTGAACATCCAAAATCTGTGTGGTGCCTTTTGTTGAGAGGTCAAAGTCCTCGAGGCTAAACCAGAACAGTTCAGGACCAGAAGCAGATTCATAGAAAATCGTCTGGCTCTTGAGGTCGGTGAAAACGCGCCAGTATGTAGGCCAGATGTCTGCCGCTCCAGGCTTTGCGGAAATCTGCCGAGGGATAGGAACACTAACGGCTCTAACCATACCTGCAGCATAGGAAATGGCTGTTGGTAGATCATCTGTTTGAGGAATCTCAGATAGGTAGTATGAAAGTCGGACGAAGCGATCTAGAGGACTTGAGGTCAGAAGGTATTTCAGGCATTGCAAGGATTGCATCGTGGGGGTTTAGTTCAAGGCTTACCGGCAGGTCTTGATGTTCCTGGAAGAGCCGACTCAGCAATTGGTGCCCAATAACTGTTGATGGCAAGCTGCTGATCGAACGTGGGTTCATTTGTCATAACGGTATAGTTCGTTGACTGGTAACATCTCAAGGCTCCCTCGACGTACTCCATGACAAGATTGTCCCCTGATGGATCGCTGTATGACAGATGTCCCACAGACTTAACACCAGGTACAAGGGACGTTGCAACAACTTGGAACGGCGACTTTCCGCCGCCAGGGCAGACAGCCTTTGCGACCTCTTCAACGGTGGCATATTGATCAAGGAAGTACTGTAACCAGTGTCCAACCCACATGCTGGGCATGCTTTCATTGCGTTTTCCATAGTCACTGCCGTCTAGGTAGAGGCAGCTTCCTGTAAGACCCTTTTCATTGACGCCATCAATATGCGCTCTGCCGTACATGAGGGCCGTGACGGAGCCGTATTTGGATGTCCAATTGTATCCATTGGTTTCAACACTGCTGCCAGTGCGTTTCAATCCAGCTGGATAAGCGAAAAACGTCGTGTTCGTCTCGGCAACAAAGTCCATAGACCGTCCAACAACGATACGGTCATCGCTTGCGTTGTATGTCACACGGGAGCAAGCTTGTGTTTGGTAGCATGCCCCAAGGAAAAAGAGTGCGGTGCGCAACATGTTGAAGGATATTAAGAGAAATAATGGATTGGGTGATTGCTAATAAAGGAAGCCTGAGAAGCCAGTTTTGGAAAGGGAGGAATATTCAATTCTTTTATAGATTATAGAGAGTACCTATTGACTTCTGGATTATTACGATGGTAGTAATATATTATCCATCTAGAGCGTTCTAGGAGTCTACATTTCTTAGGAATGCAAGCGTTATCTGCTGTTTTAGAGTTTATTAACAAGACTATCCCACTATTTCCAGTCTAGCTTAATAGTATGGGAGGTGCAGCGGCCGCCCCTATGGGAAGCTTGTCTTGCAAATGTTAGTTATAGCTGTTCTGTGTTTATCCCTTTATAGTCTTATCAGTGTGTGTACTGTACTGGTATAAGAGCTACCCCTTCTTGTATATAAACTATAAGGAAGCATAAGTATTAACTATTAGGGTGAGTACTGGCTAAGAGAGATCTTTACACTAGGTATGCTAACTGTAGTCAGCAAATTTCTGCTTGCACAGAGTAACAAGACCTTGCGTCTTATCTCACAGGCTAATTAGAAAGTAACAACATAAAGGTTTCACTACACACTCTAGCTAAGAAGTAGAGAGTCAACCAGAGGTACTACTGTATGCTCTCCGATTGAATTGACTTTTGTAGAGAAGGTGTCTGGAATGTTGGCTTACGCCACATCGACATAAGGCCATACAAACCCTACAAGTGTGTCACCGAGATGAACCGACTTCTCACTTACTAGCTTACTTTACGTTGGTATTTTGCGGGGATGCTGGTTGGAATGTTAATTTCTGTCAGGTGTTTAACGGTTCATTATAGATAGGATGGATAGCTTCTTCAACGAGGACTGAGATTAATGTAGACCTACTAGCTTGAGACCTTGACAGCGCGAGGACCTTAATAACCCAATAGGATTTAATCGCGCTGTTTTACCGAGTGCGTCTTTGATCGCAAAACATCAGTACTACAAAACCTAAAGCAGATCTAGAATACGGTGGAAACTTATTTAATCACCCTGACGGTCTAGGCTGCCATAACGCTCTCCTGCTATTAGTGTGCTTGTATTAAGAACACCTGCTCACGTAACGTGTAGGTTCAGCTGCTGTTCTACTTATCAGTTATTAAGTATAGTACATTACAAAGGTGGACGCAGGCTTGTGTTGGGGTGCCCTAGGTATCCACTTGAAGTGTTTTCAATCTTGTAAATTTCCACAGCAATAGCCAGCTACCTAAGGTCAATTGAGCAACGGGTGGTTGGGAGAAGTCTTGGTAGAACTCCAGTAACCTCAACGGTCTAACCCCACATCTTAGCACCAAGAACTGTAGCTCATTGTCGGCATACTCGTCCCTCACCGTGGAGGGCTTCGGGCCTTGTTAGCACTGCATGTTCAACGATTTTATATCGAATACAGGCTGTCGAGGCCGCTCGAGGGATACCGGTCGACCGCAGAGTCATAATGCTTCAACGTACAGCATTGTTGAGGAAAACCTTGATCCTTGCTAGCCCGAACGTAGATGGAGTCTCTGACAAGGAGGTGTTCGTTAGGGTTAGCTTGTATCTACAACAGCCGGTAGCTTGAATCATCCCAACGTCCATCAATCCCACCACCATCGCGCGCCCTCGGATCATCCCCGGTGCATCGTCAAATCGTCTAAGATATAAATGTAATTCATTCACTACCAACTATACCAGTTGCTCTGAATGCTTTATCAAGTCACCGAGAAAATCAAAACCTTGTTTTTGTAGATTCCAAGTTGGTGAGCCCACTTTCATCCGTGCTGCAAAAGTATGTTCTTCATTCGGGATCTCTACCAGTTGAGATTGTACGGTATGTTTCTTCAATTCCTGAACTAAAGCCCTGCTCAACGAGATAGGCACCATGGTATCAGCTAGTCCGTGAACGATAAATGTAGGCGGGAATTGCGAGTTGATGTTCAGGATTGGATCAACTTCTTGCCAGTGTCGAGTCGGAAAGATGGCATCCAAAACCTTTCCATTAGCGATCTGTGTCAAGGCAAAAGCCTGTCGTGGGTCATCGAAATTGGGACCAGCCGCACTCGCTTGACCTTCAAGAGAAATTCCGCCGCGGATTGGAACTGGATCTTCTTCAAAGACACGATTGACGAACTCTGGTGTAAGATTTGAAGGCAATTTTGCAGCCACATGCGGGAGTGATGATGTCCAAAATGGGTCATCAAATGAACAAGGCCCGTAAAAGTCCAAGATACCAGCGACTGGGCGGGGCACTCCAAAGCCCTTGAAGAAAAGAACCAAATGTCAATATCGCAGTGTTGATAATTGACTTTTCGGACTTACTAGTGATAAAGCCAAATGGCCTCCGGATGATGTTCCGAAAGCAAAAACATGCGCAAGGTCGCACGTGTGTGGGTTGTCGTTTTGATGGATGGAACGCTCCAGCCCGTTATTATATATCCAGCCAAGGAGATCCCTACAATCTTGCATTGGGCCTTCGAGCAGGTCAACTTGTGGGCAAAGCCGATGGTTGGGGACGATGACAATCCAGCCCCGATCAAGACCGTCGTTGATCTGTTCCTGATTAACCATTTCCGATGCACCCAGCATGAAAGCTCCTCCGTGGATGTTGATTACTATGTGGCATGTTAGGCGCCAGATACGGAACGGTGTAAGGCCAGGAAACTCACAGACTGGACATGGTGCGTGTGAGTCAAGAGGCAAAAAGACGGTGGCATCAATTTCGCTACCCTGTATGACTTTGTAAACGACCTTGAATGGAACTGGGCTAGCCATGTTATGCGCACTGTAACCTATGGAAAAGCTGTCGGTCGCCAATTGCCATGATACGTGGAAAAAGCTGTTCATATTCTTCTTCATGGTCATCGTAGAAGTGGGGATCACTGTGTTCCGAGCTACCCTGCGTCCTCGGAATTCCCGAGGACTCGTCATCAAACCGTTCGGACCCTGGCACGGCAAGTACCGAGCCTAACCGAATCTGTTACTCCGAGACATTTCTGCCAGAGTCTCTACGTTCGTGGAAGGCTCTTGATACGATATAATTGCTGTCAAAGACTTGCCTGTACGGTACCGTTATTCTAGACTTGTTTGCATATCCTCCAAGATGACCATTCCTATCCACTCAACGCCGCCGCCGTCTCGCACCAGCTATATTATCCAGCAGCTGGAGGGAGAACGCCTTTCTATACCTGGAAGCAAAGGAACATTCCGAATCCTTGCGTCGGCGAAGCAAACCGATGGCCGAATGTCAGTTTTCCAGAGCGGTGCTGTTCTGTCAGATGCGCCGGGGTTCCACTACCACAAGGAAGCCCACGACGTTTTCATGGTGACCAAGGGCTTCTTGAAGCTCTGGAATGGCGAACAATGCCGTATAATGGGCCCTGGGGATTTTGCCTATGTACCTCCGGTAAGTTGTTTTGCTTTGTGTCTTCGTCATCCACATAGAAACTGACGATAAACCAGAACGTCATTCACAACCCGGAATTACTTGGCCCTCACACTGAGACACTGGGTCTGGTAGTTCCTGGAGACTGGATCGACTTTTTCCGCTATGTTAGTGAACCGTTCGAAGGGATCCTGATACCAGAGCATGATGACCGAAATCTCAAGTCCCATGTGATACCGAAAGTCATGTCGGCTCCTAAGGACTTTGACGTACATTTTGTCAGAGATTATGATCCTCCTGCATTGGGGGAGTGGGAAGGAACCGAAAATGTTTTCCCGTCCGCAGAATTGAGACCGTTTTTCCTTCGCGCCAACACCGGGCCTCGTTGGATGGCTGGAGGTGTCATGTCACGGCCCTTCATTACCACCAAGGAGAGCGCAGGAAAATTTGCCATCTCGAGCATTGAGTCGTCCTGTCTATACACCTCCGCCTTGTTTTCAGAATACGTGGCCTTTCCGACTGTGGACCACTGCCTCTGTGTACAAGAAGGGGCTCTTCGCGTGAATCTCAAGGGTGATTCGGAATGGGTAACCCTCCACGAGGGTGAGACAGTTATGATTGCGGCAGGACAATCATTTAAGCTTGAGTTTGGGTCGAGATACGTCCGTGTATGGTCATTCACAGATGGGCAGGGTATCGAAGAGTTGGTCCAGCAGGTGGGCGCACCTTGCGAAAGCTTCGTCCTCCCCGATGAGGCTCCTGTTCTGGATCAGTCGAAACTTGGGGCTGTGATCAGGAACTTGGGTGTAACATGGGGATAAATACATGTGCCTATTTTGTTGTAGCTTGACAGGTTCCCCGGGACTTAAACAATATAAAGGGTAGATCTCATAACATTGAACAAATGAAGAAAGAAAAAGAGTCGTTATGTGATTTAGGGTAGTGCATTACCATCGTTCTAATTAATTTAATAAGTAATTTAACAAGTAAAATGGATTAAGGATGCTATCAGGTGGGTGTCAGAAGAAAAATCCTCCAAGACTTATGCTACAGAAATAAAGTAGCCTAAATGCCCACCTAAACTGGCATAAGGTGATCAAGTCATTTTGTCTCTTATGCTCTCGGTTGATAATTCTTATGACATACTAAGGGCTGTTTACAGGGCGTCCCAACAGCAAAGCATGCTAAAGTTCCCCGCACTCCAGGGGTTGGGCTGCTGCGGTTCGGATGCCGTGCGCGGGTATTACCCTTGCCACTCCCATCGCCCGGCCTAAATTTTCCTAATTTACTACAAGTTTCGCCAAGGTCATTCTATCCACAAACCATTGTGTTTCAAGATCTTGTTGTCGCAGAGCACTCATCTCATCCAATCCGAAACAAAGTGTCAGCTTCACCATTTGAAGTCATGGACACGCGACAGGAAAATGACGCGTCCGCGCCCGTTGTCAAAAGGCGGCGGAACCCACGGGCAGTCCTCGCGTGCGAGAGGTGTCGCTCCAAGAAGTACAAGTGCTCAGAAGCACAACCATGCAGTCACTGCAAGCGTATGTTATCACCTGATTCAGACCACAATGTTATCTGACAGTACATTGGTGTAGGTAGCGGAGCTGAATGCAAGTATGGTAGAGGCTATCGAGTGGTAAATGACCAGGCATCGCTACTAAGGTACGTGATTGACCCTCTCGTCGAATGTGAGCTGTATGCTGAGGGAAAGTTGAAGTGATACCAGTAATAAGCCTGGACAACCTAACCTCCAGGTTCAACCCAGCGAACTAAGTCATACACCCATCTCCCAAACTCCTATACCAGATCTAGTTGGGCTTCAATCTCCAGCCTCAACTAGGACCCGGCTGCCACCAATGACAATTAGTGACGAAACACAAGCTCTAGGAGCTTCGCCCAGCGAGGAGAGCGAGATTGCCGAGGTGAATCAACATACGAACGGCATCGAGTACCATGGCAACACTTCTTCAATGTCCTTCTTAGGCAGCCTGCAGAAACTTCGAGAGCAACGCGCGGCTCCATCAAATCCCGCGGAACGCAAAGCAGTCTCACTTGTGTCAGTACTGCATAACCCGAGTTTCGTTTCAAGGCGAAATTTCACCTCCGACCTGACAGCCGCTCTCGCTGCAAATGGATTCTATTCGAAGCGTGCCAATACATTCATCGAGGGTTACTTTGGGGGAATCCACTACGTCCACCCAATAATTGACAAGGAAGATTTCTTGTCCCGTGCTGATCAACTATGGCGTGGCACCGACTGCAGTGACGTTCACTTTGTCGCACTTTACTTGAGTGTTCTGTCCTTGGGTGCCTTGACCCGAACATGGAATGAGAGTACCTTGGATGGCTTGAATCGCTTTCAATGGAGTCGGAAACTCTTTGCTGAAGCGCAAACAGTTTTAGATGAAATCCAGTTTAGTAGTAAAGTAGAGACCATACAGGCTTTCTACGTTATGGTAGGTGAAAATGTGTGCTTTGTGGATAGAGAGCTGACCGCTGTTCTGTGACTAGGCAAAAGTATGTCAGAACGAGCTCAACCCAAATCGTGAGTGCAGAGATCTTCTTACAATCTACCATGGATAATGAGTTGGGCAACGCGCTGACTACATATGCAGTCGCTTATATGTATCTGGGTTGGGCAATACGTTCCTGTCTAGCCACGGGCATGAATCGTGAAACACCCAATCCGAATGCGAAGACTTGCATGAACATGTCGAGAATATGGTGGTCAGTAAAACCACCATCTTTGCTGGTATCTTTGACGAGTGCTGACACAGTGGTCAATAAAGGGGCATCTACTCTTTGGAAATGTTCGTACTTTTCTTCCACTTCCCAGACGTTACTCGATCATGGGCTAACCAATCATTAGTGAGATGAGCTTTCTCCTCGGCCGACCCGATACACTGGGGCAGGACGAGTACCACAACCGTGTGATGCCCCCAATCGATGAATCTGAGTACGCCATCATCTCGGAAATGGTGCAATTCGGTCGTATTATGCGCAAAGTGTCCATCGGAATCTACCACTCCCAGCTCCCAACTCCAGAGACTATTGGTCTAGCATGTGAGATAGAATGCGAAATGGATAGTTGGGTCAATTCTCTGCCTCAACGACGAGGTGCCTCTTTAAGAGAGCCTGATTGGCGACGGAAGCAAAGACTTGTTCTAGAACTACGTGAGCAGTAACTTTGCACTTTTGCTTCAGTCTGACTAAACTATCATAGGGTATCACAATGTCAGGATGCTTCTATTCCGGCCGTTTGTGACCCATTACACACGAGAGCGACTCCAATCATCTGATGAGTTGATGGCGGCGGTCGAGAAATGCATATCTTCGGCCCAGAAGACCATTGAGATCGTCTATGAAGCTTACAAGGTTCACACCTACTTTCGGACATGGTAGGTCTTTCTTTCATTAGTTGTAACAGGTCTAGGTACTTACACAAGCGCGTCAGGTGGTACAACACAACATACATTACCATTGCGGCTTCAGTGCTCCTCCTGTATGAGTCGCAAACAAAGCAACGTTCTACCGCAAGCACGCTTGCCTTGATAGAAACTGCTATCGAGATCCTGGAGGTTATGGATGAGTCTATTGTCGCTCGAAATGCTGCAGAGGTTATTCGACGCTTTGTGCGAGAGCTCAATACTGTGCCGAATGGAAACTCGGATGACTCTATGTTAGACACTGTGGCACTAGAGACCATCCAACAGGCTCCCACGCCCGGTTCATGGAATCCTTTAGATGTGAGTCACTGTAAATATCATGTGGAACTAGGTTACTGATAAACATCTAGTTTGGGTTAACTGGTTTTGAATTCTTGAACTTTCCACTTGGGGAGATGGAAGCTGTCTTTGACGAACTGTACAAGAACCTGGATCATAACACTGAACCCGAGTAATAACATCCATAAGGCTATTTTGTATGCCGGCGGTTCTTTATTATGTTTCCGTCATTTGTCAAGGCGTTTGCTTCCACATAAATCCTTGTTCCCGTCCAGATATCACCGGTCGCAGTGCCATGCCGTAATCTCCTGCATTTGGGGTGCGCAGCAGAGTATGGGTATGGAACTTGGCTGGTTCACTGTTGGTGAGAAATACACCAGAATGGTGGTCAAACTCAACTATAACTACCGGGCTCTGAAGCCGATAGTAAAATGGGTCTTGATCGTCGAATCCTCCGATCCAGCAGAAATATGTTTCATGAAACCAATGGCGAATGTTACCAAGTCTGATTTCGCGGGCTTTGTCAGGAAGATAAAGGAGGTACTGCTCGAGTATCTGTTCCACAATGGACTTCTGTGCGTCATTCATGTCACAGACTTTCATTCCTTCGTAGGGAACAACACGATTGTCCCTGTATGCACCGCAGAGGTGTCTCTGGTCGTCATGATTCCATCGCCCTTCCGGCATCGCGTTATCGTGCATATCCTTGTAGATCTGGACCTGGCTTTGTTGTGCTGCGCTGAGACTTTGCATCAGTTGCAAGCCTAACCTTTCTTCGACGTCCAAAATCCCCGTTCCTTTGTACGGTCCATCGTCGATTAAATTTGGCTCTGCCCCTGTGAACCAAGGTGATATTACCATCTGACTCTTGTATAAGAAGACGTTAAGACAAAGATGGTGACCATAAAATGAGAAGCCCCATGGTTGGTCTGCTAGAGGCCTACCAAAGAGCACGAAGTTGTAGGAGAATTCGTTCATTATCGTACGAGACTCGACCAAGTCGCCAAGGAAGCTATTAATGCGCATTGCGGCGACTGCCTTTTCGTACCCTTGGGCAGACAGGGTTGCTTTCAAAAGCCCCATCACACGATCACGAAGGGCTGCACTGACTTCATCCAATCGAATACCTTTATCACTGAGTAAGAATTCCGGATTTGACCATGTTCGCCACTCGGGTGAATCTATGTGGTGAATCATTCGCGAAATCTGCTCTTTGGTGGATGCCTCAATGACAGCGTTGACCGCATTTGTTATATCGAGAATAGGAACTTCTTCATCTTGCAGGTTGAATAGTCCAGGTTGAACATGACCTATTGTCTGTTTAGATCATTAAAACATCCATCGCGTTGCATCGCTGATGCTTACCGTCGTTCGTAATTCCTTTGAATGGCTCTTCGAGTAGACTCATCCAATGTTTATATAGTCCATGGAGCCAAGGTGGGTTTCCATCATCGAGAAAGGCTTGGGCATATTCGTGTGCATTCTGATTTTTCATAGTATTGAACCTCGGCGTAGTGAGGTCCGGGAGAAATTGGCGGTAGGCCGCAGCATCGTTGCTATCTTGAGATGTCATGAGTGTGTGGAAAGGAGATATGTAACTTGAAATGGGCACTGAACAATGCTTTGACCAAACGTGAATGTATCGCTGAATAGGGCTATGTTTGAAGGTATCGACTTGAGAGATGGCAGCAACCCCAAAAACAAGTCCAGGACGATTATGTACTCACTGGTGCCATTCGAGATTGTGGTCTCATTTGACTTCCCAAGTGGTATGCTGGCTGCGGTGGAGCATGAACTATCGGGCCGAACTCCGGCAATTCCAAGGCTGACATGTTGCTTCCGAGTCGGCGGGGTACGCCGGGTTCGGAAACAAAGCGATTTTCGAGTTCAGTGTGGTAAGATTAGGGCAAGGAAAGCATGGGAACAAGAGGGTATCACTAGATGAGAGTATGGCTGAATGAGGTTTATCGTTCCAGAGAAAACAGACTGATTACATCTATATTAAGCTGCAGCCTTCTGTTGGTGAATTTGTTTGTATCCTTTCAGTCATACTTATTCAAGTAAACCTACTATATCATCAACCCAGTTTTCACGTATGTGTTGTTTCACGCGGCTATTAAATCATACTAAAACTGTTCTCAGGTCTGGTGCGCTTTGTTCCGACCGCAAACCCTACCAAAGTTCTCATTGGCCAACCGCAACAGGATGATCTCGACGTTGGCATGGCGCTCTACCAGAGCCATGAGGTAAAAGTATACGTCTTCTCCGGTCGTTCTGTCTTGGACCCGGGGCAAAAGACGGGAGATACGGCGATTGTTAGTCGTCTCCTCTCGCCCTTGGCCAGCAGCGAGGTCGGCACAATCCGGTGTATCGGGCTCAACGTGAGATAAGTCTTGACCATCACCATTGTGCGCCTGGCTAACTCGATAAAGTATAAGAATCATGCTGCCGAAGTTGGCTTAGATCTACCTACCCTTCCCACTGTTTTTCTGTTAGTACAGTCGACGACGAGCACATATTGACAGCAAACTAACTGATACTATAAGAAAGTCTAGTACCTCAATTGGGGATCCTTGGCCTTCTGTCACTCCTACACCCAGACTGACGCAGGTAGATGACTGCGGTGACTACGAAGCCGAGCTAGCAGTGGTTATAGGCAAGTCGGCCAAGAATGTATCCAAGGACGAAGCAATGGATTATATTCTGGGCTATACAGCAGCAAACGATGTATCCAGCCGCACCAGCTAGTTCGCGCAGTCTCAATGGTGTTTCTCCAAAGGCTTTGATGGGTCATGTCCACTAGGACCGGCTCTAATCTCCAAAAGGATTATGCCCGATCCTTCAAAGTTTCGAAAGCGTGGTCTGAAAAGCGCTCAAGTCTTACCAGACAGCCATGTCGAGTAAGTTCAAATCTTCTGGGCTGACAAATCTGCTTTTCGTGAGAAGAATCCTGACCTCCCGAAACAGTGATCTGATCTTTGATATACCCACCGTCGTGAGTTTCTTATCACAAGGCACAACACTCCCGCCTGGGACTGTAATTCTTACTGGTACACCTGCTGGAGTGGGAGTCGGTCGCAATCCCAAAGTTACAATTAGCGACGGTGATGTGTTTTCTGTTAAAATCCTGCCTCATACTGGTACACTGGTAAACACGTTTGAAAACGAATCCGTGCCGGAGCAGGACCAGGAAAACTAGTTCATAAGTGAAAATAAAAGTCATGAGATTGTAGGTCTATAAATCGGTGTGTTCCTTGTGCTGTGGTGATAGGGCGAGTGGTACTTTGACTGTAGAAGGAATATAACACAGTAGATGACCTTCTACGAAGTAGACATATATGCAATGCCGCCATGATACCGTATTGAGGCTTAGCATTAACAGCTTAAGGTAAAGCAACCATATTACGCTCTATACTCACATTCCAATTAGTAGTAACTGAACATTTAATATGCGATTGTAATTATTGTGCTAGCATATCATGGAAGTTTATTCTTCTAAAGTCTAGAATTTCTTTTTGATCTATCAAGCTGTATCTCCATTGTATTTTACCTAACATCTCAGCTCTCTAGTAGTGTTGGGACTTGATCAGTGAGATATTCAATGATAGCTTCTGGACCCTTCGCCACCTGGAGGCCGTAGGGAATTGCGTGGAACTTTATATCGGGAATAATTGTTCTAGCAATTGCTTCGATCTCCTGACTCTGCTCTGGTGTCCACATTGATGCAGTAAACTTCAAAATGTGAATAAGCTAAGCTGCATTCTTACGATGGAATCATGACTTACCAGGACATCAGGACGATGTTGCTTGATTAAGGGTTCAACGTCTTCGACTCCTGAACCCAACGCAATTAGCCTCCTCTTTACCATAAGTTCATCACGACAAGAGACTTTTTTTTTATTAGAAGAAAATTAACCACTGAAGAGACTTACTTTCTGAATTAACGACGTATTCAATAATGTAGGTTTCTTTGAGGTTCTCTACCATGGCGCCAATGACGCGCTTGGCTCGCTCTGGTGCTGTATTGACCGTCATAAGCCGGAAAGGACCTTGAGGACTCATTGTAAAGTTGGAAAGTTGGTAGTCGATGTGGTGCGATGAAAGTGCTATGCTGCAACTAGACAGCGGTTGGTTCTCGATGTAGAATGTTTGGTATTTCTCCTTCGCATTCCTTGTATGCTGCCAGATGGCGCTTGACCTGATTCAGTTAGAACCCAAAAGCCGAGTTGAGAAGCCGAAATTGGGGGTTTCCTATCCCTGCTATCCGGAATCACAATTGCGGAGTCGGCTACAGGGGGCTCGGAATTACCGGGCAGGAACAGCCTGGGAAGTCCGAGCTCGGAACATAGCCAGATCCACGCCCGAGAGGGCAAGTCTGATGTAGGGTAGATCCTGGAATCCCGACCGAATCACCTGCTCTATACGGAAGAAGCATGCCAACACGCACTGATATACACCCACTACGCTGATAGTCGCGATTCTGGGCATCTCGTACGGCAGCCAGCACAACCTTTGCATATCAAAATTCTTCATACGACTTACTATCATGAACGATCACGGGCATTCCAATCTTGACCACAGAAAGAGTCCTGTGTTACTCAACATCATCATTGTGGGTGCTGGACTAAGTGGTCTTGCGTCGGCCATCTCGTGCTCATTGTCGGGGCACAAGGTCACCATCTTTGAATCTGCAACTGCACTTCAAGAAGTAAGCCATGAAAGCTGATCCGTGACATAACCAGCGGAATTTTAATATTTTACAAGGTTGGCGCTGGACTACAAATTACACCCAATTCATCTCGTTTACTGCACCGATGGAAGTTATCTCAGAAATTCTGGGATTCAGTCGCCGAGCCCACTCGTTTAGCTGTTCATCGCTATTCGGGCCAAATTCTGGCTTTGGAAGAAGATTTTGACAAAAACATTCAAGAAAAGTACGGAGCTCCCTTTGTTGATGCGCACCGAGTGGATGTTCAATCTGCGTTACTGGAAAGGGCGCAGCAACTCGGTGCCAAGCTCAAGCTATCGCAGAAAGTTACAAACATCAACTTCGACATTCCAGAAATTACCACGCAAAGTGGAACCAAGGCAAGGGCTGATCTAATTATCGCTGCCGATGGCTTGTGGTCTCGTTGTCGTGGTGCCTTCCTTACTACTAAAGATGCGCCCAAGCCTACAGGTGATCTTGCCTACCGCGTTGTTCTAAAGTTGGAGGACATCAGAGATCCCGAGTTGATCGACTGGGTCCGTAACAGCTCATGCCATTTCTGGATCGGTCCTGGTGCACATGCCGTGGGATATTCTCTCCGAGGCGGAAACATGTATAACATTGTTCTCCTCGTGCCTGATGACCTACCTCAAGGTGTCAGTAGGCTTCCCGGATCTGTGGACCAGATGAAAGCGCTATTTCAAGGCTGGGATCCAATACTGCTTCGCTTCCTTGATCTTGTCACTGAGGTTGATCGATGGAAGTTGATGCATCGTAAGACTTACGTCCTGCGCCTATACCGTTATTTGAATCTAACTGAGATCGGCAGATGACGAGATGGAGCACTGGGTAAGCCCACAATCGAACTTGGTCTTCGTGTAAGTCTAAGCTATCTCCACGAATATATCAACACGGAGATCTAACATGATCTAGCGGGGATGCATGCCATCCTATGCTTCCATATTTAGCCCAAGGTGCCAACTCAGCAATCGAGGATGGTGCTGTGCTAGGACTTCTGCTTGGCGCTGTCGAGTCGCGCAACGATATACCAAGAATGTTGAAACTCTATGAACAATTGCGGAAGAGTCGCGGAGAAGCTATCGTGCGGGAAACATTCAAGCAGGTAAGAAAAAGGCTCCGTTTTATCCTGTCTCGAAATCACTTAGTAGCATGCTGACACGTCGTTTTTTTGCACAGAGAGAATCGTTCCATATGCTTGATGGACCAGATCAGGAGAAAAGAGATAAGACTTTCCTATCCCAGCTGGGGAAAAGAGAACTGAAGGCACCCTTTCCAAGTCGATGGACATGTCCTGAGGTCCAGCCATGGTTGTATGGCTATGATGCGTATCAGGAAGTACACGATGCGCTCGTCAGAGAACATGTTAATACCCCTTGCGCTACAAGAGGCCGTAGCTCTACTGTGGCTTCAACAAACTGGATAGCGCGTTTCCTTTCGAAGCTCCATCATTGGGTGTGGACGATATTGAAAGGGAGGTAAGGAGAGACAACCCCACAAGAGGCACAAAGGTCGCAGTCTAGAGGGGGAAAAGGTCATGACAGTATTTTCAACATCCTCCGTGCAGTATCAGTTATACTACATTCTTGAGCAAAAGCCTATTTCTTTTATTTGAAGTCTACTTTTGTCATTGACTCTTAACAACTGACTTTATTCCCGTAGGCCCTTAATGTCAAAAATAAAACTAAGCAAAGGAAAAGATTAGGTACAGTACCTAGTAACTCTATGTTTTAATTGAGTCTCCTTGCATGTCTAATATAGATAGCCCGGGATGACGGCGTCCAGTTATCCTGTCACCGAGATGGATCTGGGCGGTTATGCGTTTCTGTAGAGCATAAGTTGAAACAAATGGTAATGTTGCTATTCAAGATAAATAACATCTCCAAATCGCTATAGCTTATTCCATGTAAAGCTGTTACTAATGGTAAATCTTGCCACCTGGTCCGCCACAGCGACTCCATACACACCTGCCTCGAGTCTCCAAGTCCTCTCTCGATCATCCCAATAGCTGCTGGCCATGTCCAAGTCCATATGCACCTCAACCTGTCGGCTCTCACCAGGCTCGAGAAAGACCTTTGTGAATCCCTTAAGTTCCTGTTCTGGTCTCCATACCTTCGTTGTTTCACATGGCTTAACAAAAACGTGGATAACCTCTTTCCCACACACGGTGCCTGTGTTTTGGACGTCCAAAACACATTTGAGCTTCCGGGGCTCAGACGTCTCATCCACGAAAGCATTCAGGTTGCTATGGCTAAATGTTGTGTACGACAAGCCATATCCGAAGCGCCACCTGACTCGTCCCTCGCAGTCTGGAGCACGGTAGCCAACTGCAACGCCCTCAGCGTATTTAAGACATGGATCTCCATCCCCTGACTCCTGAGCAGGGAAATTCCCGTAACTGGGGCAGTCATGCAAGGTTTTAAACCACGTCGTCGCAAGCCGTCCGCTAGGACAGACATCACCAAAAAGGAGCTCTATGGTTGCGGCCGCACCTTCTTGACCAGGAAAATGAGCAAGAAGTACAGCATCCACACTGTCGACGAAAGCACTGACATCAATCGGATTTCCGCAGTGCATGACCAGGATCGTCTTCTTTGCGACTGCCGCTACTGCCTTGATAAGCTTCGTCTGGTTCTCCGGCATGCGGATATCTTCCAAATCGAAACCTTCCGATTCGTACTGATCATTCCTCCCAGCGTAGATAATAGTCGCGTCGGCGGATCGCGCGATCTCAACAGCCTCCGCGATGGCATCATCTTCGGAAGAATACTCTTCGAAACACAAGGCCGCAGCATATGGAGTAGGCTCACCTATTTGCATTTTCGTGGGGCCCGCCATGTGCAAATGAATGTCGTACGTAACCCCGGTATCCATAGAGACTTCAACCCGAGATTCCAACAAGACATGGTTGAATATAAATTGCTCGGTTGTGACATTCGCTTCTTGGCCTGAGAGCACTTGACGGCCATTGAGAGACAAAGAGAATGCACCTGTACATCTGACGGCCAATATATGACTACCAGAGGTTTTTGGTTTTAGCCTGGTCAGCATCTCGAGGTGGGAACCAACAGGCCTTAACCCTTTCTTGTCAAAATCGCCGAGCATCCAAACATTGGCTTCCTCCTGGAACTCCTGAAGCACTGGCTTGGGGTCCCCCGCGTTATAGTATCTAACGAGAACCCCAGGCCTTTCTCCAGGCGATGTGAGCTTCTCGCGTGGAGCAATAGGGATTGTCCTTCGAGTTCGCACGCCCGGAGAATATTGCACCATACCGGGTAATCTCTTCATCAGATTATCCAAAGGGGAGTGTCGGTATTGGGGTATAGACGATGCGCTGCCACCTCCGGTAATCACTGGGTCGGAAGCATATTGGCCAATGACAGCTATGCGCGAAGATTGCTCTGCTTTTATCGGCAAGGCATTATTCTCATTCTTCAGAAGGACCATTCCGCTCGTCGCGACTTCTCGAGCAAGTTTGTTCGTCTCCTCGTCCACTTCAGACCGTTCGTCGGTATACTCCAGAGCAGCTCGGGTCCGATTGCGAAGTTCCAGAGCTCTCAAGGCTAAAGTGTCAATCTCAGTTTCTGTGATTGATCCCGATTTTACTGCTGTCAGGAGTTTGTCTCCCCTGAAAACAGGAAAGGGCATCTCGATGTCCAGGCCGGCCTTGACTGGCTCAGCTGTCGCGTGAGTACCGAACCAATCCGACATAGTAAGGCCTTTGAATTTCCATTCGTCTCGCAACACGCGTTGCGTCAAAGACGAGTTCTGGCTACAGAAATGTCCATCAACCTTGTTGTATCTTCTCCTTGTCAGTTCAAGATCAATGTCATCCACTAGTGCTTCACTCACGCAGTCATTATCCCCTCAGGATCAGATGAACGCAATAGATGCTGCCATGCCGCAAGATAAACCTCTCGCAGCGCGCGGCTATCCACTGATTCTTGCACATCATAGTATCGTCGCAAGGTCTCCGAGTCGTTGCACACGAAATGCTTCGGGCAGGATCCAACACCCAAAGATTGAACGCCGTTAACAAGCGCGGCAGCCAGTTGTCCCGAGAGTAGTGGGTCCTCACTAAAACACTCAAAGTTTCTGCCTGCTCGAGGGTCTCTGTGGATGTTGATGGTTGGCCCTAGGACAACTTGGGCTCCTTTCATTCGCGCTTGTTTGGCAAGATGCGTACCAACGCGGAACATCAGCTCCGAATCCCATGTTGATCCATAACAGGTCGTGTTGGGGAAGGACGCGGTTGTGAGGTTCGCTTCAATGCCCGAAGGTCGAATGCCAGAGGTCGAGTCAGCGACCTATTTTGTCTTCAATATTGCAAAGCAGTCGCTTAAGAGTGATGACTTACCCTGATGGGAGGGATGTTGAGTCTTGAAAGACCGGCAATCGTAGAAAAGTCTTGACCTGATAAGAGTGTAATCTTTTCTCGGAGTGTGAGTTTAGAGAGTAAAGAACAGAAGTCATCATCGGCCGATAGTAGGGAACCCATGTTGAGGTAAAAAATAAGTGCTTTGGCGGTTATTGAAGATTTTGGGGTTTTGTAATTGTCGAAACACGACGAAGTAAACTGATGCTGCCTTTTGTTATAGATCGTGGTCAATTTTCTATTCTTGCTTACACACGGACCCGAGCTGATAGAGTTCCACAACCGAAAGTCTCCGGGATAAAATGATTGCCACAGTCGAAGCTTACGTTAACAGAGTACAATCGGAACATCCGAGCTCGGGCCGGAACAGACATCCCGAGCACACCACAACTCCTTATCTCAACCCGAAATCCCAGCCCTGGCTGATTCAAAGGCCCGGCACATAGCGATTGGCATCGACCTGGGCAATGTGATTCATTGTACCAAAATCCATGTCTCGGTGCATGCGATGTTTGAGAGGAGCTGGTCATGTCTAATGGCACCTTGAGAAACAATGACACAATAAGTTTTGGGGCCCGGATGAACGATGACAATAGCAGTTTCAATCAATGTTTATTCGGATGCATTGTCATTTCTATGGGAGTGCAACCCTAGAACGTATCTCCTAGATCTGTGTAACCCAGGGCCTTTTGGGTTAGCTCGCCAGACAGGGTCATTATGGTAAATCCCCATGGGGAAGATGAGGTGCGGAGAATCTGGGGTCGGAAATGCCGATGGCATAGGCCCAGGGTTTTTTTTAGATCACCATGAAAGGATTAAACACATATAAAGTAAAGCGAGCCTGGGAATGTTGAAGCTTCTAACGTTCAAGGCGACACATATTGCAAGACTGACTCCTTGTTTTTCTCTGCAAGCAAAATCCAATACTGAATATTTTACCCTCATCCTGGGACCTTCGATATGGCCCGCGATAATGATGAGATCCTCGGTGGGAAGTCTGGAGCAGTCCATGACGAGCATATCGTAATCGAGGAAGACTCAGAGACAACCTGGGAATGCCTCAAAGCCAACCCAAAGATTGTTCTGTGGACACTGTGGGCTAATAGTTCGTAAATACCGTTCTTCTTCTTCTTTCTGCACTTTCCCTTTGGAAGTTAAAAGACTTATCATCCTTACAGTTGGCCCTTTGATGGTGGGATACGAGAACCTGGCAATGTCGGTTTGCTTAGCTATGCCCGCGTTCCAGTAAGTAGTACACACTGATTTTATCATCTTCCATACATTATAATACTTACGGGTCTCTTCATAGGATGAGATTTTCTGTCGATGTTGATGGAGAACTCATTATTCCAGCCTACTGGCAATCTCTTTGGAGCTCGCTGTACAATGTCACAACTATGCTTGGCTCTGTTTCGGCAGGTTACTGTCAAGACCGATTCGGCCGGCGATCTGTGTTTCTTGCTTCGATCATTATCGCGGTAGCTGGCATTGCACTCACATTTGTCTCAAAAACCCCAGCGGAGTTTCTTGGTGGCAAAGTGACTTCCGGTTTCGCGATGGGTCTCATCCTAGCTGGTTCTCAGACTTGGGTTTCGGAGATCGCACCATTACCTCTGCGAGGTATTGCGCTTTCGACATATGCAATTATGCTTGTGAGTGGTTTTGCACTAGACTCGCTGGCTTCGTACTCTCCTAACCGCTATCAACATACAGAACCTTGGACTCTTACTTGCAATCTCAGCAACCTTCAGTCGAATCTCTATTATGAACGACTGGGCTTTCCGTGTTGTGTTCGCCGCGGCCTGGATTTTCCCTGGAATGCTAGCGCTGGGATTACCTCTTATGCCTGAGTCACCGTACTGGTTGACTTTGAAGGACAAACACGATCGAGCACGACACGCTCTGATACGCCTTTCATCGAATAGGGACGCAATTGATGCCCGGCTGGTCCAGATACAGCACTCCATCGAAACCGAACGTCAACTTGCAGTCCAGAAGACATCGTATACTGAACTATTCCGTGGCACCAATTTGCGACGCACACGCATAGTGCTTATCTGCATGTATATGCCCCAGATCGTTGGCACTGTTCTCTCCTCCAATGCGCCATATTTTCTCAACCAAACTGGAATGGACAACCATACCACAGTCATGCTCTTGCAGATCGCTGTCAGCTGCGGTGTCGTCTCTGCGGTCTTGAACGTGTTCGCCATGTCAAAATTCAATTATCGGACACTGATGTTCTTTGGAGTCAGTATATGCCTCGCTATGTACTTAGCTATGGGCATTGCCGGCACCATGGCACGTACACCGGCAACACTCACCGTCATTGGCATTGCAGTTGCGTTTCCCAGTATCTCTTACGGACCTGCAGTTGGAGCATCCATGAGTATTGCTGGAGAGGTGTCCTCTATCAACCTCCGTGCCAAATCTCTAGCATTGGGCCAAGGCTTTTCATCTATTGTGTCGACTATCTGGCAAATCATCCTGCCATACCTCTTCAATAAAGACCAAGCTAACATGGGAGGGAACATCGGCTGGATATTCTTTGGCATGGCAGCTATCTATTTTGTGGTGCTCTATTTTCATGTGCCAAATACGAAGGGTCATACTTATGAACAGTTAGACATTATGTTCGAGAAGAAGGTTCCCGCGAGACAATTCTCCTCTTACGTTATCGAGGGCACAAGAAACCTCGAGGCATCTCCTTCGCTGGCTTGAACCCAATTTAGCCCAGCTGGGAGATAGGGAGATGCTCTTCACCAGCTCCAAGAACTATAATCTAATTGAGCTATGTCCCAACCAGATGTGTTGCGAACATAACAATCTACAAACAAGGGAACAGAGCGTAAAGTCGACTTCTAACCGGCGTCGTCTCATGTTCAATAGATTCTCACCTAACAGAACACTAGATGCGCGCCAGTGGCCACTTTGATTCGGTTTAAGAGGTCATACCATCAAGTCTCTGAACTTGACACTCTAATTCCTGTAAACCTTTGCTCTAGCTAATACCAGAATCCTGTCCATATGTTACCCTCCATTTGGGCACTTGATGTTACACAGGAGACGACTCTTCTTGGAATCTTCTAGCCAGCCTCCTTTACACTTAACCTTCCCGTGGACCGTTGCCACGGGGGCGATGTGGTTTGACATTTCCTGCTTCACTATTGTGGCGCTGTCACTGACTAATCGCTACACACTACTTACTATAGCAATTGAGCTTTGAGTTAACTGTTACAAAGAATTCTGATCAATACGTTAACTGGTAATGCACTTCGTTAGCTATAATAAAACCTTACCCAGTTTTAACTCCCAAGTTCCATTCCATCATTATCTAATGATAACGGCTTCCAAGTAGGATAGCGCAGAGCCTAAATTCAATCTGCCTCTTGCAAAAGTCGAGTCAGCCGCCTGAAGAGTGGTACATTCAAAAGAACTCCAGCAAAGGTCGCACTATTGTTGATTGATAGAGGTCATAATCTCATCATGTCATGAAGGGCGTGGTAAAGAACCGATCCTAGCAAAACTCAGAAAAAGGAACTCGATTTCCAAGATAAGTCGGGGATCATTTCTCCATTTGCTGGCTAGTAATCATAGTACAAGCCAAGATTTATCACCTACTACTGAACCTTGAGGGACAGATCAGAAGGTATGATAGAGTAGCTGTCCAGAATAGATCCTTAAAGATCTTCAGTCCCTTACTAGATGATAAGCAATATGTATAAGACTACCTTACTTGAAGCTATAGTGAGAGACCTCTGGGAGATAAACGTAATGCATGATCGGAAGGGAAGAGTAGAAAGAAGAGTCTCTTGAAGTTCCCTAATCATCCTTCAATTGGTACCCAACGTCCTTGTTCGTCAATCTCAAGCCTGTGCGAGTCACTCATATGCCTTTTGAAGTTGTCCTTCCTGCTGTTTGAGATAGCTTTGGGACAAATAGAACAATGCAAATATTCGCCAGAGATACCCAAACTAGCCGCAAGAAAGGGGTGATAAACTCGAACATGCCGTTCCATGTCTCCTTGTTCCGTCGTTATTTCTTCGCAAAGTGGACATATAACCGGCGTATAGTGATTGCGAGCGTGTTTCCTATATTGTCAACCTGCGTTTGTGAGAGATTGGATGCTGGACTCACTTCACACGGCTCGGTAGTTCGTATAACTTACAGGGAGTGTATGGATATTTACAAAAGTATCCTGTCAGTTTCCTGCCATAGGCGTAATGGTGACTGGGAGGCAGATTGTTTTCTTCAAAATGCTGTGAATTTCTTCGTCGCTTTCCATTGCCTCTACCCGACGCTCTGTTGACTGAATTGACCAGACACGTATCGTATTCATTTGGTGGGGTCTGATCATAAGGCCCAATGCCAGACAAATCTGGGCTGCTCGGCACAGCGGTTGGAGACTAATGCTCGCCGCTTTGATCAGACGGATTGATACGGTCGGGTAGAGCAGCTGCGCCAGATGATGGATTAAGCTCAAGTTCGCGCAACAATACGTACTGGACCAGTCCCCCGCCAGCAATTGTTGAGCGACCTTCCATCTCTTTCTTTTATGATACTTGCTAACAAGCATTCCAGGGACGCAGCGAGATTCAACTGAGGGATTATACTCTGTAAAGCGACATTGGTTAAACAAATTTAGTCCTGATGCGAATGTAGACAAGGTGTTGTATATTTGTAAACTTACCGTATTTTGGCTGTTTGAAACCTAGATAAAATGAATTAAGAAGAAGAAAGTAAAGTATTCAGACGAGAGTGCCTTTAAGTTCAGACTCGTATTTCCCCCATCCCAGAGATTGAAATTGTGCTCATGCTTAATAAGGCCAATATGATTGGGCTGTTGCAAGTGCGACAGGATATCAATGATGCAATTTTTTTTGTGACTACAGCTACGGGGTGTCAGCGCAAGAGCCTATTGGCCAATATGCACGAGGCATACCACTTGAGTTATGGGCATGCTATTGTTACAACCAACAGTTCGTCGGTCACCCAATTAGCAATTGCTTTTCAAGCCAAATTATGTCTGAGACCTACCACGCTGCTAAGCTCGAAATCTCTAAGGCCTCTTCCAAAACGACATGGCTTTTAATACTACTTTCAAGAACGAGTCGCAACGCGATCGGTAAATATAGTACACATCAGCTCCCAATACGAGTCAACGATTTGCCTTGACTACTTGCATCGACAAACACTTGCCTGCCTTGTAGAACAAGGTATCTCTACATATGGGTGAGTATCTATCGAAGGGATTATCGCCGTACATTGGATTATCATCAGAATCGCAAGGAATTCAGCAAACGTTTCTGGTCGCTCCAGAGCGTGCTCTAGTCAGACGTTTTTATCGTCCCCTTTTGTTGTTAATTGTCTTAACATCCGTTTGCCCACAACGAAGACCAGGAGAGGACCCGGAATTCGATTCTTTGACAGGCCTAGAGCCACTCTTCCGAGCGTTTGTCTCCAAAATCGCATTCCTCTGTTGTCCTGAGGTTGGTGGCGCAGCAATCTCGGCTTGTGCTGTATTGCAGTTGCCCGATTGTGTCCAGTATGTGATCGGTTTCAACGAGCAAGGTCCAGCGAGATGTGAAGAAATCAAAGCTAGTATAACTTCTATTTTGCATATGTTCTCTGCAATTGCGCCACCACATCGTGCTGAACGACAAGGCCTTCGGATTCAGGCCCTGTATGTATCGCTTAAGTTGTGCAAAAATCGGGTGAATGCATACATGAGGTCGCTCAAAGTCCATCTGCAAGAATGCATTCAAGCTCGCGAGCGCGAAAGCACCCAGGAAAGTAGGTTTTTTTGGTCGGTTTGCAGTTGACACGTGGAGCTGACAAGATTTAGGTGAATTGACTAAAAATGAGATGTCCCAGATCCCAGGGCTTTTGGAAGCTTGTTTTAACACATATCACTCTGAGAAAGGTAAGTAACCTTGGATGAAGTTCCCACCTCATGCTAATTCACGCAAGTAAACCGCATCATGATATGTGACCTGATTACTGCATTAAGTCACCTTTTCGAATCCTACATATTTGTAGATATCAGGCGTCGTGGCGCGTGAAGATAACATGATGTCAGGGAAATACTGGTCAGACTTTGTTCATGTTGCGGGCAGACTGCTTACCTATAAGCGTGCAGTGGACCTAATGGAAACAGTCTCAACGATCTGGCCTCAGCTCTTTTCAGAGATTCAAATTTGCACGGTAAGGTCGAGTTCACCAGTCTCTGATGTTCTTCCCATAAACCCTTGGACAGCTGCCAAGATTATGAACAAAATGTCTAGCGATGAGTCGTTATTGCATCTCTTCGCAACACAGCTAGACTCACTTTCTGTCCACGACATAGACAGTAAGGTTTCTGAACTTTGGAGCCATGCACCTAAACCGGTGGTGCATGCGGAAGTGCTGTTGCATGATTGGCTTGAAAATACCGAGGGTGGAATCCGGCCTGAACGATTTTTTAATCGTTGGAAATTCATCGGGTCAAGCAAACCGCCTTGCGAATTGTGCTCATACTCTTTCGATGAATACCCAACAGATGTCCAGGTTCGGCCCTCCCAGCAAAATGCGTATTTTGCCTGGCGGATGCCTGATGTGTATACGCACCAAGGCAAGCAATCAAACCATAAGCGGAAGCTTTTAATGGAAAGCATCAAAACTCGAATCAGAGCAGACATTGTTCGAATGCTGTCTGAGAAACTAGCCAACAGACGGCCGCATGATTCGAGTGCATATATATCGTTGTGGCGTGGCACGGCGTCAGGTCCTCGCAACGATACTGTGTTACTAGAAGAAACTGCTCAGTTGCTTGAATCTTGCACAATTGCGACAACGGAGGAACAAGGTGCCACAGATCAAGAGTCGGCTGAGGGAGTGGTAAAGGTACTGGAAGAGAACCATGAAGAGGAAATACTTTTCAAGGGGAGATCAACTGTGCGGAAGACTGTACAGAACCGTCAAGGGGGACAATAGCTAACAGGTTGAAAATCCCCGACAATGAGAAATCTTAAAGTTACATAATCTTGGGAATCTAAAACCTTATTCAATACTTATATCAGCGATAACTTACAATGCTTATCGTAGCTAAACACAACACCTTGTTTCCACTAACCCACCTCTTCATCTTGGGATAGCTCGGACCTTAATACTTTGCAACGCTTAGAATTTACACCCTACATCATCAACTACCATAAACCCAGTGTGGGTTATCTCTTATAACCCAAAACATTTACACCAATCCCCCATATAAAAAAATAGCTATGCGCGCCAATAACTATTGCAATATGTATCAGGGGTAATAAATAAATCCAGACCACTTGACTTCATAGCTAGACTACTCTGTTTCTTCTACTAAGATGGATTTTACCCTAAACCAGCGACTTTGAACCAAAATATCTCATAGAGGTATAGAGAGACTGTCTAATCAAGAAGATAGACTCGAGTTTGACCTTTTCAATAAGCATATCAAGGATAACTGCTCTTCGACTGTTGATGACGACGTGTTCTCAGCTTCTCGTTTGTATTTCTGTTGGTGTCTGAAACTTCTGCGGAGTTGACTTCGTCAAACCTCTGACCTTGTTCATCTCCAGGATCCCCACCGAAATCGAAGAAACTGATGGCGATTCGTTACAGCTCTGAACCGCCTGAGACAAAAGTGAAGCGTCATCGACCAAGTTGACATCGCTCCAATTTGCCTCGAGGTTGTTCTGCTAGGATGCGAACGAACCGCAAAGCCAAGTTTACCGTCCATACATCGACGCTGTTCTTGTCCCTCTGATTGAGGTTATCCCATGGCATGGAGATGTACTCCATCAAGCCATTGTTCATAAGCTCTTGTTTCAGTTTCCTTGTGTCTTGTGCACGGTTCCTGCCTTCGCAAATAACAAATATCAACAAATCAGTCAGTAATGACTTACGGGGCTCGCTCTCTCTGGGCATACTGCGAAATATAAAAGTTTCATCGCAAGTTAGGATGCAGCCATAGCGGCCCATGTGCTGAACGCAGTATATGAAAGCCCGTCTGATTGGCCAAGCCACGTTATCGCTTGTCTTACCCCCTCTCAACGGCCTCTGAATCATCCAAAAATCCGCTTTTTGGAAAAGACTCACTCTTCAATTTTGAACAAGGTTTTTATTTCGTCGGATTGCCGCTATGACTGCGTATAGCAGCAGCAGCCCTTAGTACAGTAGGAATCTTCGAACAAGACAAAGAGTATTAACACCCAGGTCAGTGACGCCAGTGTTGATTATCTTCTGCGTATAAATCGTCATATATGTATCCAGAACATCGGTCTCAGGATATAATGAGGTCCTCCGCTCCTCTCTACAGACTCGATTGACTAGCCACTTTACGTGGCGTGTTACAGAACTATCTGGCAACGTCTTTCCTAGACTCTACTTGTATGCTTCAAGACTTTTATATTTTCAGGGTTAAACACTTCCACACGCGAGCTCCGAATGTCGGATCTGTCGAGCAGCTGCTTGAATACCGCTCCAAACTCTGTCGAACTAACCACATTGTGCCTACCCGCATCCTCGTCCAGTTCAACGCGGAAACCCAGGTACACTTCGTTAAAGCGGGTGGGCTTGTGTAAGTTCTCGTGGGCAGCAGCAAGGCACATAGAGTACAATGCACCCTGCGTCATGGCTGCTAAAGGGTGCGTAGCTAAGTCGCCTTGGGAGCCAGTGCATATTGTAAAGGAGCTGTCATCTTGCTCACACAAGTACGCAACTGTATCGCGATAGGTAACTAGAATTGTTAGTTCTTGAAGTTTATAGCACTTCTTGCTATAAGAAAGGTGTTGTCGCTTACAGAAGTTGGCCTCAAAGGTGACGTTGAAGTTGTAGCGCAGACGGTCTGTACTGATGCTCTCGAGAGGCTCCGCAACGTCCTCTCCACCAACTGAAAATAGATTCAGCCATGGATATAGCATATAATTCGGAAAGTTCTTTCATACCCGACGAGTAGACATGCTGGAAAGCTGGCAGCTTACCCTGCCGGACTTTGGTAACCACATCCTTAACCCCCGAGTCAGAAGTAACGTCAGCTTCCACAAAGGTGATATTTTCAGTGGTTCCAACGCTCTTCATGAGCGTGTCGGCCGAGTTCTGGTTGCGTAATAGCCAATTGCGCTGTGTTATTTCAGATTAATCAAATGATCACGGAATTTTACGGCGGACGAGCATAGAAAATGATTTGTAATATTATATCATTGCTAGGGTGGTTTAGTTGCGCGATAGGTGAGAATAAATATATGGCAGCGTCTGACGACATGAATGAGAAGGCTCGAATTACAGTTCATGCACTGACGCATAACGCCATCAGCATCAAAAGCAATCTACCAAAGCCATGTCCAAGACCATTGCCATTGTAGGGGTTACCGGAACTCAGGTACGAAAATGATCAAATCAAGCGAGAGCTTTCTAACATGCATAGGGAGGATCCGTGGCTCAAACATTCCTCCAGCTCCCGGGGTGGAACGTCCGAGGCATTACACGGAACCCGGGAGGAGAGTCTGCGAAGCGTCTCAAGTCCGCTGGTATTGAGATCGTTCAGGGCGATCTGGATGACAAAGAATCCTTGGTTCAGGCATTCAAGGGTGCTCAGGTTATTTTCTCCGACACTGATCTTTTCACCCATCTACAGCAGGCAATGTCTCAACCCGATACAACCAAGAACCGCACGGCACTCGAGTACTCCTACGATCGGGAAGTTAGTCAAGGCATCGGAATTGCAGAAGCAGCAGCTGACCCCTCAGTCATCAAGACTCTGGAGCGCTTCGTCATGTCGACACTTAGCCATGCCACTAAGTCGAGTGGTGGGAAGTACACAAACGTCTATCATTTCGACAGTAAAGCCGCAATGATCAGTGCCACTGAGGAACGTTTCCCGGAAGTAGCAGCCAGAATGAGCACCGTGACTATTGGGCACTACGTCACAGTTTGGAAGCTTTTTAACAAGCTAGCACCCAAGTTCCAGCCGGATGGTAGTTACCTGCTGTCCAGAAACACCCCGTCGGATTTCAAGATGCCATTCATTGTTGCAGAGCGGGAAACAGGTAGCTTTGTCAAGGCCCTGGTTGACCTACCACCTAACAAACATATTCTGGGCGTCTCAGAGGAGATGACCTTGCCTAAATGGGTAGGGATATGGGGGCATGTTAATGGCGTGAAAGCGGCGTACAAGGAGATTTCACGAGACGGAGATTTCACGAGACGAATTATTCGAAGGCGTCCCGGAGGACTTTGCCAACGAGATTGGGGATGGTTTCGATTACTTCCACGAGTTTGGTTTGTCTGGTGGGGATCCAGCAGTGTTACGTGCGGACCAGCTTGGGGTTAAAATCCCGCTTACCTCGATGGAGGAGTATATCAGAAGTGAAGACTGGTCTACAGTAATCCAGTAACCTAATACAAACTTCCAACGTACTGAGGAGTTGTTATGTGGAGTAGTTTCGGGAAATCGTATGTGATTACATGACTACCATTTGATGAGTGCGAGGCCGTAGGGTGTCAGAAGAATTTGCTGTCATAAGCATAAGACATGAAATATTTTAGTTATTTTATGCTAAATTAGATAAGAATTTAGACTACTTTATTTTGGTAGCCTAAGCTTAAGAGGACATTTTTTCTGTTACCAACCTAGGAACGCGCCGCGCACGCGACGGGGTGGAAGACAAGTTGATCCGAGGAGAATTATGGAGGTAAACAGAATTCAGCCAATCATTTCGTCATTTGCGTGTGGGATCACATACGTACTACGTAATACGAAATGAGGTCAGCCGCTTTTCCTTTTCCGTGAAAGCACACCCTGTACCACGCGACATCGCATTTGCGGACTTTAGTTATTGTGCTGGAGCTGAAGCTCTTGGAGTCAGTCCGATTCATCTTGCGCCAATGACCAATTGCAATACATCTTGATCAACACGCAAGCCAAGCTCACGTTGTTCAAAGCATGTACCTCTGTTGAGATTTGTGCGCTGAAATTCATGTAAGGTGGTTGAAAAAGTCAGAATTTACCTTTGCGCTTGAAAAGAGCAAAAGAACAAATTTTGACGTTGCGTTTCCTAACGGCAAAGGCCTACGAGCTTAAAAGTGCACCATATCATAACATAAACTGCTGCGAGTTAATATAACTTTGGCTCAATCATCTCTTGCTAGAAATGGTCATTTTGTCGGATTTCTGCCGTAAGCCGACCACATGTAGCGCGTGACATTACAAGCCTTAATGGACTTTGCTCAACTCGGATTGGGCCGCTATATGTTTATGGATCACTGGCACAGGTTGGTACAATGATGTGATTCATTCATTTAGATGAGGTCGATGAAATGTGAACACGCCAGAGCCATTGTTTTTCAGGTCACCAGGTGTAACCTTGGATTTTACCCACTAAATTCTCAAAGATTGAGTCTAGCTACCAGACGTCTTTGGGATCTGACGGGGACTGAGAGACCTTTCTGCATGGAGTGCTTAATACCCCTCATGTAGAAATAGCTTTGGACTTTGTATTGCATACAACATCTCGATATGGAACATAGTATATGCATAAGTGTGTTACAGCTTTATCCTGCAACCATCACCTTGTACCAGATACTTCCAAACAGTCTCCCATGAACAGAGTTTGGACATGATATAGCTATCAACTCCGAATTTTCGCAATATATGATATGATAATTCATAAACAATGTGACCCTTTACCTGTATAAACATGATAGCGTGCTTCTATCGAGCTTACATAGCCACTCTCGACACAGTGAAGCAAGCCCTTAGGCAGAGGGCGACGACGACAGCGTCGCACGCCACGCAGCCGTTGACCGACGCGCAGTATGGCGCCGGTTCCAACGCCTTGATGCAGGGTTCTGGATGGATGACCTACGAGAAGACATACCAGAATTTCATTGTCCATCAACCTGTTTATCAAACTCCTGGGCTCATGTCTCGGTGCTAGAAATTGGACCTGGCCCAAAGAGCGTTGTTAGATACCCTACAAACTCAAGCGGTTCGAAACGCCCCGGGGGTAATGTCAGATCTTCAATTCCTTCTACCCCAATTATAGCTACATTACTGAGGGACAAGTATCCATCGGGCCTTTCGAATCTCATGACTTTGTACGGTATTTGCCCTATCACGTCAGCATCAATAGCGTTCTTCAAGGAACAAATGCTGCAACAACCACGGCTGCATAAGAAGCATTTTCTGCAAGTAGTGTCTGACGCTGCAGACATGGATGTACTGTCAATTATTGAAATGAGAGATGAGGTGGGTTTGAGTTTGCTGAGTTTAGATATGCAGTTTTTGCGCCTCTTTTTACTATCGCTTACATTTGCTCATACCCTGAATGGGCCAATTGGGACTAGTGTAGCGGTTCAGCTTTCAGCTTCAAGCCCATCACATACCCAAGGGCCGTCTAGATTCAGCGAATACATACAGGCTAATAAAAATGCTAGCGATATGGGCTTAGTGCTTAGTACAGCGCAAAAATGGCTTTCATGTAAGCTAAGCTTACTCCTCTGTCTGCGATTGCACGGATCGTGGTTGGACGTGTCTTGTGTTCCGCCCTCAACAATCGGCCCACGTCTTGAGACTGCGCAATGGACTGTGGTATGGATGCTCGCTACTACGGAGACGGTCAGAATTGTGGAAGGTAATAAGGAATACTCGATAATCTTGCCCCGATTGCAATCTATAAAAGTCAGCAACAGTCCCATACACCTCCAACCTCTTTCTACATCACAATCACATCATTCCCGTTGCCTATTCTCTCTCATTTCATTTCTATTCAAAATGACTTCCGCTCTCCCTATTCTCCCTACAATTCCGGATATCGCACCTCCGGTGGCCCAGCCCAATGAGATCCTGGAGCAGCCCTCAATTGACGACAAGAGGAAAGAGGCCACCGTCCCCATCCAGGATGTGCCGTTTGTGGATATAGACCCTGGTGTTTTCAACGCCGAGATTGTAAAGCTCAGGATCTACGCCAAGCCGAACTCGGACTTGACTCAAGAGCCAGAGCTGGGTGAGGGTGACATCACTACCGGTACCTACATCGGAACTCAAGCTGCCTTGACTCACGTCTATAACCGAATCGAGCGAAGGTAATAGTTTCTGTTTTGCGAAATTAAATGAACAAACGTTGATTCTTTTGTAGTTATGAATCTTACTTTGACGTACTCCAGGTTGAGCCTACTTTGCCTCGACCTGCTGATCTTGACAACAAGCGCGACCTGTACCAGTGGGCCAGTTATCCTCAGGACGAGGACGGCAACGCTGACCCGTACCCTCCCCATCTTCAAACAATCCCTACCAAAGATCAAGTCGACAAACTCAAGATCTTCAATGCCCTGGGCCTGGTTGAAACGGGATTGATCGTCTCGCAGATCATTCCCAACAAGTTCATAGGGAGGACAGCCCGCTGGCTTCTCTCCCTGAAGAACGGAAGCATTGGTAATATCCCGGATGCGGGTTACACGATGGACGCCTTTGTCAAGTACAACAATGAGAACCGCAAATCAGGAACAGATATTGAGCAAGGCAAAAATCTTGGTCTCTTGCCCGATTGGTACAGCGACCGTCGTTTTGCTGATCAGTCTTTCACGGGCACCAACCCGACCACCATCGAGAAGATTCCTCAAGATCTTCTTGCTGAGTTCATCGACACTGCCAAGCGCGATGGCTGGGACTACTGGGCCAAGACTCTTCCCGGGATCGATCCTTCTTCCCTGTTCGTCCAAGACACTCGTTATTTCCGAAAGGCTTTTGGTGCTAAGCCGGATGAGATCCTGCAACACAAGGAGCCCCCTTCAGACATGAACTGGGCTTGCGCGGCTGTGACTCTGTTTCGGCTTTCTGAAGATGGCAAGCTATTCCCGATTGCCATTGTGATCGACTACAAGACTAGCATGAAAGATTCAGTCACCATATTCAACAAGCGTACAGGTCCTTCTGATATCTCCGTGACGGAGAAGAACGACTGGCCTTGGCGATATGCAAAGACCTGTGCTCAAGTCTCGGACTGGATTCGTCACGAGGTCGGCATCCATCTGACCAAGGCTCACATGATTGAAGAGGCGCTGATTGTGGCGACACATCGCACTATTCCCGTAACGCACCCCATCTTCACGATCCTCCAGCCTCACTGGTACAAGACCCTTTCTCTCAATGCTGCCGCAAGAGACACTCTTGTACCCCAGATCATTAAAGATCTGGTCGGTGTCAGTCCAGATCGTCTATACGCGTATTGTCGTTACGAGTTTCAGAATTTCAACTATGTCCAGAATTATGTTCCGAACGATCTATCGAAAAGAGGATTCCCCAACACCACTGCTGGTCTTGGTGATAAGAAGTACAAGAACTATGCGTACGCTAAGAATATGCTCTCTATGTGGAACGTTATCCGCAAGTATGTTATGAAGATGCTTCTCTTGCATTACAACAAGGACACCGCAGACCGGGTGATTCAGAAGGAGCAGGTAATCAAGGATTGGTGCAATGAAATCCAGACCAAGGGCTGGATCAAGACGTTCCCGACCATCCAAACTCTTGATGAGCTCTGCGATGCTCTGACTATGTCCATCCACATAGCTGCTCCCTTCCACAGCGCTGTTAACTATCTGCAGAACTTCTACCAGGCCTTCGTCCCAGCCAAGCCTTCTTCTCTGTGCGATCCTATGCCCAAGTCCCTTGATGATCTCAAGGGTTTCACGGAGAAGAGACTTTTAGATGCATTGCCCGTTGGCCGTCAGCGACAGTGGCTGCTTTCCGTGCAGATCCCGTGGCTGTTGAGTTTCAAGGTTGCCAGCGACCGAAGTCTCCTCGCCTTTGCTCAGTCACAGTGGCGAGCGAAAAAGAGCGCTACGGATCTTCTCGACACGCAAATTCGGGATATTAGTCTCCAATTCTTCCTTGACCTACAGAAGCTCCAGGTCGAGTACACCATGACAAGCAGGGCTATGGATGAGGGTAGTATTCCCTACATGGTTTTGGACCCCAACAACACGGCGGTATCTATATTGATCTAACAAGGGCGGTGTTGAATCTGATTTTAGTTTACATGTTTTAAGATAATTCACTAGTCTTCTCTTTTGTATCAATGGAACTATAATTACAGAGGTCGCTGTCAAAAGTTTTGTCCTCTCGCTAAACACACATCCCGGTCATATCCCTGCAAATACAGTAAGTACAAAGACTCATAGAAGCTATAGAGCATTTCCCCTGGAATATTAGTAGCTATAGGGGATGCAGTAGCTATCAAGTGCACTAAAATCTGGTGAGATTAGGCCTACATAGAGGTTATAAAAGTGGGACCAAAGATTACGATGTACCTCTTGTAGTAGCTTTCTTCTGATTGGTTTAAACTTTCTTGTGGGGCGGATTATGGGACAAAACTTTTGACAGCGACCTCCGTAATTGCAAAGACTATAAGCATTGCCGGAGCTTCAATCTTGCACTTCCAACAATTGACAACTCCTATTATAAATATAGTCGGGTAATAGCATGCAAGACTATTGTTAGCCAAATTATAAAAGTCGGAGAGGGATAATCTTGTCAGTGAACGACCGATAGATGTTTGCTTAGTATTAACACAATGAGCCTGTTTACTCGAAGCAGAATTGCAAAGTCTTTCCAGTGATGACATAAAAGACAATAAACTGTCGCTAATTCCCTTCTTGCCTGGTGTTCGTTAGGGTTAGGATTGTTGCTAATTCTCCGGAGCAGTCTGCCTAGTCATGGCTTAATACTAAATTTAATACGGTCCACAGGATAAAGCCTGCTATCTTATAATCGAGGAAATATATACTAGCCAACGAGCAGATAGTTCTCTATTTACCTAGCTTAAGTCGGCTTTATTATCAAGATCTACAATTAGATATTTCTTTTTCTTTTTGGTATATTTGTCTAGGAAATACTGGTATCTTCAAGTAATGCTATTGCTATCTGTTAAGTGCATACTAGCTTTTATCAACGCTTGTATGCGTTGCTTAGACTTTCCCTTTCTGTTATCGCGAGACTCCAGGCAAAAGTGCACGCTGCAACGTAACCCGACAAATAATGAGCTGGGAGAGCGTCAGTGTTGACTTTGTCATTGACTGGGATAATATGACCTATCCTGATTTGTCGCATCGTAGCGTTGTGGCCCACTGCAATGACACCAACCAAAACCTTATTTCGGGATCTTTAGTAGCATTGTGGGGCTCAACTGAGTACATAGTACACACCCTAAACAACGTGCACTGTGTGGCTCCGCCATGCAACCTGATGTCTTGGAAGTAATCTTGAAGGAACCCCTGGTGTCAGAATGAGATGACTTGGCAGCTTGGCTCTCGATCTCTAACTTTCCAGTCGACTGCACGATCCGCCGAGGAACAGGGGGTCTACCCATGACCTTGTTGGCCAACCGGTTTGTATTTTCATGACTGGTCGTATTGCATTGCTTCGGTTATGGGTCTTGGGATCCTTCCGCTTCTTCTACGAGCCTTGCGGTCAGGCTTCCTGTTGAAATCTCAGTCAGCATCGTTGTGCTAGTAGGGATTCATTCCTTCCGGAACCTCCGTTCTCACTTAGTGTCCTCACACTAAGGAATAGGACTATTGACGGGAACACCGGCACGGTCCGTCAGGTCTTGGAAGTCAGCTCAGGCCATATTGAGTAATCCGTCAGCGTAGCGTTAAGAGAAGGAGGTCTTGAACTCTGCATTACTCCCTCAAGTTCGTAAAAGCGTATCAAGGAAGCGTCAATAAATTCGCTCAGATTCCCCGGCGCTTCATTCGCTAGTTGTAACCAACCTGCTTCCGCCAAGGCATCATGCGTCTGCGAGTTTTTACCGCTTTGGCCACACTGGCTGCTACCTCAGCCTGCCAGACCCTCTGGGCTCGTGATGTCGACTACAAGACACTCAGCAAGGAGCTTTCATCCTCAGCAAAGGTTTATTTCCCTGGATCTGATGAGTTTGATGCTGCTTCGAAGCGATGGTCCAACCTTGACACCCCAAGCGTGAACATTGTCGTCGTTCCTGCCACTGAGAATGATGTCGTCAAAATTGTAAGTTTATTGTTACACGCCTATCGCCTTACACTTGAATGTCATTTCCCATTTCGTCGTCTTTGCCTCTCCGCTTATCGTGGCTACCCACCAGTACTGCGGTACGGTTCATCTCTCTGACTAAAACTTTGTTACAGGTCAAATTTGCCAACAAAAAGAACTTGCCCTTCCTCGCATACAACAGCGCTCATGGAGCAATCACTACTTTGGGACAGATGACACAGGGTATTGAGATTTATCTCAACCAGCTCTCTGGTGTTGAGATCGCCAAGGACGGAAAGAGCGTCACTATCCTTGGTGGAACCAAATCTAAGCTGGTGACCCACACGCTTTGGGAGGCTGGCAAGCAGACAGGTAAGCGCAGAAATGCAGACGGATTGGCCAGAATACTGATTCCATCGTAATAGTCACTGGCTGCTGTGAGTGTGTCGGCTATGTCGGACCCGCCCTCGGTGGAGGCCATGGCTGGCTCCAGGGTCGCCACGGACTCATTGCTGACCAGTTTGAGTCGATGAACATTGTGCTCTCCAACGGAACTCTCGCCACAGTTGATTCCAATTCCGAGCTCTGGTGGGCTTTGAAGGGAGCTGGCCACAACTTTGGCATTATCACTTCCATCACATCTAAGACTTATGACATTGAGCACAAGAACTGGGCATTTGAAAGTCTGACTTTCAAGGGCGACAAGGTTGAGAAGCTCTACAAGATTACCAACGAGCACATCCTCAAGAATGGCACTCAGTCTACTGACTTGATTAACTGGTCCTACTGGTTCAACATCCCTGATGTGGACCCCACTGGTGTAAGTATTAATGCTCAATTCTACGAATTTTCTCGCCAGGTTCTAACAAGTCACAATAGCCCATTGTCCAGATCCTTCTGATCCAAGAAGGCGTCGAGTCCGTCGACAAGGCATACAGTGCCCCCTTCCACAAACTGAAGCCCCTCGCGGTTGACACAAAGAAGGGTCTTTACACAGATCTTGCCAAGTGGGTCGGCATCACCACGGAAGACGGCCCGTGTCAGAAGAATGGAGCCATGAACCCGCGGTTCCCCATCTACCTCGAGACATTCAACCCCGCCGCACAGAAGAAAGCCTTTGACTTTTTCGCTGAGCACGTCCGTGGCGACTCCATCTTCAACAACTCTCTGGTCACTTTTGATGGTTACTCCACCGAGGGCGTCAAGTCTATTGATGCCAAAAGCACCGCTTTTGCCTACAGAGACCAGAATATCCTCGTCGGACCATTGATCACTTACCAACCTAATGGCACTGAGTTGGACAACAGGGCCTCTGAGGTGGGCCACAAGATCCGCCAGATCCTCCACGAGGGAACGGGACGTGAGCACGTGCCAGCTTATGTCAATTATGCTTTTGGCGATGAAGGTCCTGAACAGTGGTATGGGAGTGAGAGCTGGAGACAAACCCGTCTGCAGCAGTTGAAAGAGACCTATGATCCTCAGGGATTGTTCAGCTTCTACGCTCCGATAGCATAGGTGAGATCTCAACTGTATATAATTTCTTCTCTTCTTCTCGGCGTCGTGACATTAAGTCACGGTGCTGCATATTGCAGAGCATCAATTCAAGATATTATTTCTCTTATGCATATTTGAAGTGGAGATGTTTTACCATTTCATAAAATGTCGATCCTGCATTAACTGGCCACTGTGTGGTTGTGTTTCACCTAGCTATAATAATTATGTGGAATTGAAAAATGATTACTGACTTGACTTGAACCTTATCGCTGATATTTTTTACCGAGATATGACAATTGGTCTGAAGCCCTAGCTATAATTTCGGTATGCTTTGCGCCGACGGCAGTAAAAAGTACAACCGTGCCGGAACCTTAAATTTCTGTTAAAACAAGCTACTCACCCACCAACCAACCACCTCTAACCTGTGGCTACATTACGTATTTTATGGCCGAGATACAAGACTTCATGATGAGTGGATAATTCTTCTTTTGAGTCTAAGCATATTATCTATAATGACGACACTTAAAGGTTCTCGAGCTTCACCCCAGTAAGATCTTCACAAGCCTTCACAACAGCCTCTTGCTTGTCTTCATCCGCTGTAAGAGCATGGGGCTGGACCCTCTCCCGCTTTGGGTCAAAGTAGGCGCCAGTCAAGGTTTCGTCATAGTCGCCTTCAGCCAGCATAATGTACGTCTCGATGCCGTCCTGCATTTTACCGGGAGCGTCTTTACCCGCAAGCTTAGTGGGGACGTATCCAGGGTGCAGGGAAATAACTGAGGTATTCTTATTCTTCAATCGTCTTGCCATAGCATTGGCCAGTAGCACGACGTGGAATTTTGTGTCGCAGTATGCCTGGAAGTCGTTCCATTGCTCCTCACGTTCCAACCAAAATATGTCCTTGAGATCTGTCTTGGCCTCGTGATGGAGGACAGATGCGACGAAAATGAGGCGTTTAGGGGGCGTGATAAGGGCTGCAAGTAGATAAGGTGCAACAAGATTGACGAAAATACTTGATGGTACACCCAGGTCTGTCTTCCGGTAGGGCCCATAGAGAAGTCCGGCGTTGAGAACGACAGCATCAAAGGTGCCACCGATAGCATTGACCTCCTCAGCTAGCTTACGGGTCTCTGCGACAGTCGTCAAGTCAGCAATGAAGACACCGGCAGCTCCAGGGCATTTTGCCTTGACTTCTTCGGCGCGTTCCTGGCTTCGCGCATGAAGGTAGACTTCATGCTTACGCTCGATCAGCTGCCGAGCTGCTTCAAAGCCAAAGCCGTCGGTAGAACCGGTGATGAGGATACGAGCCATGTTGGAAGAGGAATAGCGAGTAAGAGTAAGCAGAAAAATTGTCGAATACGACTGTTACTGTTGAGCAGGGGAGGTGGAAGTTGGAGGTCGACCGATGGAAGGAATTTCGCTACGAATAAATGGGGGTTGAGGCCTTTCCCGCAACGGAAGTTCGGAACGCTTGTGGCTCCGATGAATCTGGAACAGTATGGAACTGAATGCAAGGAGGTTAGTCCATTTTGCACATTCAACATCTATCTCACCGAGTGTTGGCCGAAGAACCAACATCCATGACTTTGCTGGGGATGGGAAGGAAGAGTTGTGGGGCGATCCCCATGACTCGCGCTTCGAAGCTGGGACAAGCCAACCGCCGGTGAGTTGTACGTAATTTCGGGACCACGATCTTTTGTTTGCACTTAAAGAAAGGTTTAAAGGATCGTGGGGGTTGTTATGTGTCGAGCCGCCGCCCACCCCCTTAGCCCCCATTTGATCAAACAAGTGCAATGTCTGTGTGGTGGGGATATATCTTAGATGAAGAAGATGCATGCAAATAATTCGTAATCGCTCAGACGTCGGCACGTCATTCGCAAACCAGGGTGGATGAAAAATGAGGTATAGGTTAGGTGCCTGTGAATGCGACATCGGACATACAGAGAAAGAGATATGTTGATAATTTGTCAGTTCTTTATGTCCATGTGGAATTTTCCGGTATTTTTCATAAGTCTTTATATCTTCTAGTTACCAAGAACAATGCTCAACATGGCTGCTGTCCCTCAATCGCAATCAGGAAAGTTTCGCTACCTTGTAAGAGGAGCCAAGCCCACCCCGAGCACAGAAGCTTACTTGTTGCCGGCACTCTCTGAATTCGGAGACAACGTCACCTTGCCTCTCACTGATTTGCGTCCTTCTTTGGATCTTGGAGAGAATTCTCCGTACAATCTTCAAGTCCACGGCTTCACCGCTCGTCGACATCCTTCAGCCTTACACTCAGCTCCATACAACCGCGCAAGCTGGAATAATGAGAGGCTCCTTCGTGAGATTTACTTTCCTGAAGTGGTAGAGTTCGTGCAGAACTTGACGGGATGCAAGAAGGCAGTGGTATCTGCCGCGGTTGTGCGAAATCGCTTGTACAGCGAGGGCGATGGCTCTTCGGCTCCAGAAGCAGAGGCGAATGCGCCACCTGAGGTGCAAGAAGACACATCTCACCTCTTTCCACCCATCTTTGGTAACTCTGGGAAGGATGGCGTGTGCCCGGCTCCCAAAGTCCATCTCGACTGTACTCCAAAGGGCGCAAGGCACCATATTCGTCGCTATCACAGCGAGGTTACCTTGGCAGCTCAGGATGTAATTGAGGCAGAAAATCGTTTGCTCGAATCAGGCATTCAATGGAAGGACCTCAAGGACCATTATCACGGGGACAAGCACGGGGATGGGAAAGTCCCCCACTTTGCGCTGTTTTCGATATGGAGACCGTTGAAGACGGTTCACCGCGACCCTCTCGCTATTTCATCGGCAGCTTCTTTTCCCGTGTCTGATTACGTTCCCTCTGACCAACGCGAGCCAACGGACCACAGCATCCCCGCTGACTTATATCGCATCGTCGGTGATAGCAACAGCCAAGATGTTGATAAGAATGACGACACGTATCAGACTCAAAGCTACCTTGCATACGCGCCACAGGATGAAGAAAAGGCTTCTCACGATTGGCACTACATCTCTGAGCAACGACCCTCGGATGTCCTGGTGATTCAGCTGTTTGACAATGAAATGGAAGCGAATGCACGAGCTCCATTGGAGGGCGGCAAAGGCAAGTCTGATCTTGGAGTTGGGGGAGCTATTCATAGTGCCTTCGAGATGGTGGATCAAGACGAGAAAGCGGAAGCTAGAGAAAGTATTGAGGTTCGGGTCGCAGCATTCTGGTGATGGCGGGCTGTAAACAAGTAAATCCGGATAATCCCAATTGAAGAGTCTCCTTTCATAATCACGTATCTCTGTTCACTATAGTGAAGTATTGGTATTTGATGCAAATGGAATGATTATTTATTCCTCTGGCATAAATCTCGTGACAGTATGAGTCCCCGATCAGAAGTAATGATTCAATGCCGACTTAATCTTGATTTTTTTGAATTTGTATCTGACTAGTCTAGATCTTTCTGATCAACTGGCCCCAGCCGACTTAACACCGAAGCGCTGTCCCAAAACAATGAACTGCGCTACAGTAATGATTCGACGCAGAGGCAAGGCTTCTTGCCTGTTGAAAGCCCCAATCATGGCATCCTGTGCAGCGTTCCAGTCTACAAAACCCAACTTCTCGACATTTTCCTTAGTGACCAATTGAGTAATCTTCTTATGCAGCGGTCCGCCGGGCCAGAACTTCCGCGGGCCCATGTAAGCCTTCTTGCTCATATTGTAAACCTCATCGGTGACATAAGGCTTGACGGCTTCTCGCAGAATATGCTTCTCGCGCCAGCTCTTGTCCTTAGCGATATACCTCATCTTCAGACTAGGTGGCATGTTGTTCACATACTCGGTCAGATGATGGTCGAGGAAAGGACAGCGGCTTTCAATCTGATGGACCATGTCTATGTTGTCGCCATTGTATCGCAAGATAAAATGGGGCATGAATGTTTTCACAAACATGTATTGCGCTGTATGAGCGGGATGCCAGCGGTTGAGTATGTTATCTCGAACTTTACCATCAAGGCCTTCAATCAGACTGGTCTCAGGTATGCTATCGCCATAAGCCTTGGTCCAATCCGAGAACGGTAGACTTCCGACCCTGGCAATGGAACTCATGACATGGCTGGATGCGAACATACGCTTCATCGAGATTGGTACCTTGGGCGTAAAGTCGCCAAAGATACCATACTTAGCCTGTTCACTGGCCAGAGCATACGCTTCTTCACGTTCGGTGTCGGTCACTATGGAAGGCCACGAGTGGTCGGCCTCGCTGAGCGAGTCAGCTCTGAAGGCATCATAGCCGCCGAAATGTTCATCGGAGCCCTCGCCTGGTTTGGTGTTAGATATCTCGCTTCAGATAGCTACTTTTGGGACGATGACTCACCTGTGATGACGACCTTGATACCTTGAGAGTGCACGGCTTCTGCCAATGCCAGTCTCCCCATACCGTTCAAATCTGGCAGGGGGACTTCACTGTACCATGTGGTGTCTTCAAATCGTGCAACCAGAGCTTCTTCATCCATTTTGACTAGATGGATATCAACACCGAGCCAGTCTGCGGTACGACGAGCAATTGCTTTAGTTGGTCAGCCTCGGAGTATCGGAGTATAGGAATAAGACAACGTACCCGACTCGTCGGCTCCGCTGCCCTCATCAAACTGGACAGTATAACACTTCATACTGGAAGGGGCTGAACTTCTTTCATTGCCCAGTTGTGTGCCCTGCTTGATAAGATGGGCTACCATGCCAGCAACGGATGATGAGTCGATTCCACCAGAGAGGTAGACAGCCACAGGAACATCTGCCTTGAGGCGGAGCTTCACAGCCTCCAGAAGACGTTCCCTGACGCCTTCGGCCAACTCCTCTTCAGATCGGAGGTCCTTGGACCGCTGTGGAAGTGTCAATACTCTCGACGTATATCACGGGGGGTTGCTGTCCTTACTTTGTCGGGGTACTCAACATCCCAGTACGGCTTCTGTTCCTCTCTCTCATTAGGCCGGCATGTGAGATAATGGCCGGGTAGGACCTGCGCGTAGTAATTAGATGTCTATCCTTAAGTATACATTTCACTAGTGTGATTCAATCTACCTTGTACACTCCTTGGAAGAATGTGCTCGAGTCAACTCTCCAGCTCTGGTCTCGCAGTGTTCGGACGCACCACTCCGGCTGGAGACCAAATGCCAAGAATGATTTAATCTCCGTTGCCACCAGTAGCTTGTTTTGATGTACTGTATAATAGAGAGACTTGATGCCGTATCGATCTCGGGCCGCTACGAGCTGCTGGCGATTCTCATCCCACAGCACAAATGCGAATTCGCCTCTTAGGTGGGAGATGAAGGAGAGACCATAGTGCTTGTAAAGGGCAATGACAATCTCAGAGTCACTGTTTCCAACAAACTTGAACTCATCAGACAGTTGAGCTTTGTAACGTTCGTAGTCGTATAGTTCACCATTGACAACGGCATGGATCCGGCCCTCTTCATCATGGAAAGGTTGGTTTCCGCTCGGGCTGAGATCTATGATGGAGAGTCGCACATGTCCGAGACCTGTCACATTTAGTTTATCCACAAACACAAGTCTGAACAATACACAAGATGTCAAAACTCACCCACATGATGGTCATCACTGAACCATCGACCCCGAGCGTCTGGTCCGCGATGAGCAATCAGATCCAGGCTGCCTTCCAGTTCAGCCGTCACATGCTTGAATTCTCCATTCCCCACAGGCGACCTGGACGGGCCAGGGTGGGTGATGAAAGCACTGATTCCACACATAGTGGCAACACTCAAGGAGTCCGGTACAGAGTCTGACAAGGAAATTCAATCAATGCAATCACATACACAATGATTGTAACAACGAATTAAGTCAACTCGATTGATTGATTGTCCGATATCGGAAGACTGCTGCTGATCAATTGAATCGGGGTTTCGGGGTCAACAGATTTACCCCCACGGTCCCAACTGCCGGTTGGTAGTGCGTTCGTCAACGGAAGATGGCACAATCTTAGCTTTGTGGAGTCCAGTTGGAGGAAAGAGGAAAGTAAACCAGGCAGTGAAAACTCAAAGGGTCGCACAAGCCCACCTGGATGATACCCTAGACCCTTGCAATTGGTAAGACAAGCTTTCGCAATTATGATTCAGGAGTAGTCCCGGACACGCCGAGTGAAGATATTTCACGCAATAAACTCGTGTGGACGAGACTTACGGCAAATGTAATCAACATAGCCCACAGATGTGCATCATGCGGATCGATCCTTTTGCGGGCTTTCAATGGTCAAGTGGCTAGCCAAATCTCGAAGGACCTGACGCTTGTTACGGCCCGCCGCGGCCCGCTCAGGAGGTTTTATCCTAGCACGATGCACGTGTTCTGACCAGTAAGCGGGCTTCGATGCCTGTACGTATGCATGGATACCCCTGTTTGCCCGAAGCATGACTCGCCATACTCCATACACTGTGCACAGCATCATCTTGCATGACGCAACGTAACAGTATCTATAGATCAAATAGACTTTGTACTAATTTTATATGGGTAAATGGTTTATGGATCCTAGGCTTGGCAGGATTCAAGGCAGCATACGCGCCCTGCCGAGCCCGGTATTGCTCCCATAGCTCGCATAGCTAAATACAGGAGTGAGTGGTTCACAACTATTTCCCGTACTTTCACTAATCGGTGGAATACGGAAGGAATGTTCTCCTAGTCAGATGCTTTAGTGCTTACTGGTGGCACCCGCTTTGCTGACTTCACATTCTCCTTGCGATGCATCCATTTCCAATCATTGCTGTGCATCACCGCGAGTTACTGTTTCCGGGTCTCGTATAGCTTCAATGGACCGGGACTACGGCAAGCGGAACATTTGATCCTGGTGGCCTAGACTTAGCCTGAATCACGCAACTGCCAGGGCTTTTTGCCTTGAACAGAAAACCTAGGTCCCCGTGGTATCTGACTCAGACGGCGGCTTACTGTGCGAGTGTATCAACTCCCTGGATAGGTGGCATCGGCAACGATCCCCGGTGTCCTGCGGATACAAGACTTCTTCGTCACGACGATGGACTAGCAAACAATTGGCACTAGAATGACTCGGCATTTCTATTACGCAAGTAAGGCCTATTGGTTCATGGATACCAGACTACCAATCGAGATTTCAAGCGCTTTTGTATCACTCGTCTGGCTCGCCGTGTATCAGATAGATACACACCAGTGCATTCGGACTGAGGTGCATTGAAACCTCCATTAGCTAGATGTAACAAGTCAAATCCAGTAAATGCCTTTCACTAAATCGCCTGCTTTGCTGGATGGCGAAACCACTGTGCGTGCATTGCGTTTTTAAAAAGTTTAGTGTAGTTGGAAGATAGCTGTAAATACTTCTGCATGTGTGTCATTGTCAATCTATATTGTAAAACACATTGTGATCGTTTTTGCTCCCTCCAGTCGTAAATCTTGTGCTCAACTTTGCCCGTCATGGCTCCTCCAGCAGTATCAGCACTTTCCGTACCACAGATTGGCGTCCCGCCTGAAGCTCTGGAGTTCGAAACCCACCTGGACACCGTCAGTGTCGATTGCTCAGGCTTGGGTAGCAAAGTCCTGACCAGATGGTTGATGGAGGAAGGCAAGAGCTTCTTCAGCCTTTCTCAAGCAGCATGGGCCTTGACTCTTGGAAGCTATACTGGCTCTGAGGATGTATGGTTCACTTGCTTAGGTCCTGAGAGGTGAAGTGTCCAGGGTAGTCAATCCTACTTTAGCTGAAAGCTGACATTTCTAAGGTACTACTATTGTGCTGTATCACCCACGCAACCTGTACGAAGCCTGTGGGATTTACAGGATGTGCAATCGATGGGTCTTACCCGCACTACATTCTGGGGTGCTGCTTCTGTTATCGTTCCAGATGAAGAGTATCGGGGGATCATAGATGAACAAGATATGGTGAGGCTGCCAGAAAGAATCGGAAGAATCGCCCAAATATACTGACAATTGGCTCAAGTTCGATCTTGCCGTATGCCTCTCCCAAAGGGCTGAAACACATTTCCCCAGCGTTGTGATTTACTACAAGTCGTCAGTAATTCTTCCTGCACTGGCTGAGATGGTCGCAGCTACAGTCGCCAAGGCAGTTGAGGAGATTGTTCTCAACATTGATTCTTCCATTGAAGAACTTGAGATCTGTAGCGACTGTGACATCAACCGACTTGCCAGATGGAACATCCTATCGGCCAAGGAACACCCCAGCCCACAGCCCATCCACCGTGTCATCTCTCAGACTTCTGTTCTTTACCCCAAATCCATTGCTGTATCTGCTTGGGATGGGGATCTTACGTACCAAGAACTCGGCCGCCTTGCGACAGGTCTCGCAATATGGATCCAACATCTTGGTATCGTCGGCCCTGAAGTTTTCGTCCCTCTCGTTTTTGAAAAGTCTAGATGGGCAGTTGTTGCTCAACTGGCTGTTCTCAAAGCTGGTGGTGCTTATTTCTTCATCAACCCCTCTCATCCCTTGCATTACAGTCAGAGTCTGAGTTCGCCTTTAAAGCCACTTGTGGCACTGTGCTCATCAGAGCATAGTCATATTGCCCAGGAGCTCGCTTGTCAAGCTATCGTGATTGGCGATGGGGTCCGTGAACTGTTGGAGTCTATACCCCTAGACGATCAGCCTGGATCACCGACCGTCAGCGTCAGCACATCAAATGCCATGTACATCACGTTTACCTCTGGAACAACAGGTAAACCGAAGGGCATCACCACGGAACACTCTGCATTTTACTGCATGGCTATGGCCAACGCCGAAGCCCTCAAGGTTGATACTTCTACGAAGATGCTGCAGTTCGCATCATACTCCTTCGATGTCAGTAATCGCGATACTCTTGTCACCCTGATGTTCGGAGGCTGTGTTTGCATTCCATCTGAAGATGATCGTGTAAATAACCTCGCTGGGTTTATGAACCAGCATCAGGTTACCCTTGCTAGTCTTACTCCATCTATGGCCAGTACTCTCAGTCCTTCTTTATGTCCTACGCTCCGAGGATTGGTACTAGGAGGTGAGCCCATGACGGAAAGTCATGTCTTGACATGGGCAAAACACGTCAAACTCTTCAATGCTTATGGGGTCAGTGAGAGCACTGGTATCGCAGCACTGGCATCGGACATTAAACCAGGTTTCTCACCAAGCAACATCGGATATGGATGTGGCTCCAGGTTATGGGTTGTCGCTATTGGTCAGCCCGACAAATTAGCTCCAATCGGCGCGTTGGGTGAGCTTGTCATCGAGGGGCCATCTATTTCTCGCGGTTACATCGGCGATAAGGACCGGACGGACAAATACTTCACTTCACAACCGGCATGGAAGAGAAGGATCCATGAGCAATACGGCCATCATCACTCTGACATGCCAACGTTTCGTACAGGCGACCTGGTGCGATACAATCTCGACGGATCATTACAACTTGCAGGAAGACGGGATCATCAAGTCAAAGTCAATGGACAGAGACTGGAACTCAGCGCGGTTGAACATCACATCTCAGCATGTCCACGGATATCGGAAGCGGGTTTCTCCCATGTTGTTGTCATTGCTGTCAAGGGAGGGAACAATGGCTCTACCAAGCTTGTTGGCTTTCTGGGACTCGATACGTCCAGAGAAACATTCACCACGTCTCAGCTGTTACCGGAGCAGCTGGAGGATATCGATGACTTAAGATTAGGACTTCAAGAATACTTGCTTAACGACCTACCAGCATATATGATCCCGTCCAAGTTTTTCTTCCTTCAGAATATGCCACTTACAACTTCCAACAAACTCGACCGACTTCTGCTACAGGATGCGGCAGCTCAAGCGCTATCAGTCAGTCAGAACTGCTTCATTAAGCAAGACTTGGGTGCTGGAGAAAGGCCCTCTACTCCTAATGAGAAAATCCTTGCCAAAACTTGGGGACGGGTTTTGGGCATCAATGAGTCGACAATCTCTCGCAATGACTGCTTCTTCCGAAGAGGCGGTGACTCAATGGCCGCTATCCTACTCGCTACTACCCTTCGACAAGAAGGTTTCAGTGTTCCGGTATCTGATATCTTCAAGACATCCCTCTTATCAGAAATGGGGTCAGTCATGATTGAAGCAAACGCAAGCTCGCCATTGAAGACACCAGACCCGTTTTCGCTGCTCGTGAACACGGAAAAGACTATCGATTCTGTTAAAATAGCGGCTGGGCTTTCTGTTGACGACATTGAGGATGTATACCCTTGTACGCACATGCAGCAAGGACTGATAGCCTTGACTGCGCAAGACCCCAAGGCGTACATTGGGAGTTACATCTGGCACCTCGCTCCAGGACTGGACGTCAATAAGGTTACATGTGCTTTGAAGGAAGTCTGGTATCAGAACCCAATTCTTCGAACTCGAATGGTGCAAACGACAGAAAGGCTCTACCAAGTCGTTATAAGAACCGAAATGCCATTGGAGTTTGTTTCTTCCGGCATGGGCTTCTCATCCATGATTGACATTAATCAGGGTCCTCTGGCCAGATTCTATTTGAGTGTGGAGTCGTTGCGTCTGGATATCCACCACTCCTTGTTTGATGAATGGTCTTTGGACTTGATTCTGTCTCAGGTAGAGCGTGCCTATGGGGGAGGAGCTCTCGACATGAAGCCATTCAACCCCTTCGTTCATCATCTACTCCATCAAGACACTAAGAAGACTGAGTCATTCTGGCGACAACTGTTTTCTGGCCTTGAGGCTGATCATTTCCCTGTCACAACCTCGAAGTCTGCTAACATTGCCAAAACCGTTGTGCTTCAACACGAGGTCCTTCTAGATGAAGGCATGCCCAGCAAGTATACACTTTCTACCATTGTCCGCCTTGCTTGGGCGATTGTTCTATGGCGCCAGACAGGCTCTGAAGATGTCGTTTTTGGTGCCACCGTGAGCGGTCGCAATGCCAACATTGACAGCATTGACCAGATCAGTGGACCGACACTGGCAACTCTACCTGTTCGCGTAAGATTGCAAACTGAGGCATCTGTCAACACGAGTCTTGCACAGGTCCAGGGTGAGTTCGTTGAGATGATTCCATACGAGCAGACCGGGTTGTCACGTATCCGACAGTTTGGAGACCAAGCTGCCGAAGCATGCGACTTCCAGAATCTACTTATTGTGCAGCCACAGGAGCAGAAGAAGGATTCTGCACTATTCCAGTCGTCATCGTATGACAATGCGAAGGCATTCGCGAGCTATCCTCTCACCTTGACATGCCGACCAGAAAAAGGCCGAGTGAACGTTACAGCGGCATTTGACTCTGACTTGATTACTCGGGAGGCTGGAGAGAGGCTTCTCAGGCAGTTGTCCCATGTTATGCGACAGGTCACAACGTTAGGGTCTTTGGCCGTCAAGGACATCATTACGGTACCTCTACAGGATATGGAAAGGCTACGAGATTGGAATGGTGTCCTTTCCACATCTGCTACCACTTTTATTCATGACAAAATACAGCAGCTATCTATGACCCAACCGAAGGCACTTGCAGTCCACTCCAAGGAGCTGGACTTGAGTTACCGACAGGTCGAGGACTATTCCAATCACTTTGCACTTGATCTCATCAACCGAGGCGTGAAACCAGGGTACTTTGTGCCATTCTTAGCCGAGAGATCACCTTGGGCTCCAGTAGTTATGTTGGCAATTCTCAAGACAGGTGCAGCTTTTGTCCTTCTCGACCTTTTGCATCCCATCAAGAGACTACGAACCATGTGTTCTATGGTCGACGCCAAGATCCTAGTTACTTTTGAACAGACTAGGCATATCGGCGAGAATCTCTCACTTCCCCTCTTGATGTTTGACGCGAAGGGATATATCGAAGGACAAAACAAAGGGTCTGAGCTTTCTTTGCCCACTGTCTCTCTGGACCTAGACTCTCCGGCCTGCGTTGTCTTCAGCTCTGGCAGCACGGGCGTTCCCAAGGGCATTGTGCTTCCTCACGGTGCCATTGCGACAAGCGCGACCGTCATGCGAGAACATGGCAATCTCACTCCAAACAGCCGCGTTTTTCATTTTGCCTCATTCGCGTTCGATATCAGCATTGGCGAGATCCTGTTTACACTTGCTGCTGGAGCCTGTCTCTGTGTACCGAGGGAAGAAGAACGACGAGGGAACCCAGCGAAGGCAGCAGGAGATCTCAAGTCGACGTGGGCACTCTTGACTCCGTCAGTAATCAACCTCTTTGATCCATCAGATGTGCCGACCATGGAGACTTTGGGCTCATGTGGTGAGCCTCTTACCTCACAGATCGTGGATATCTGGGCGCACAGAGTGAATCTCTTCGCTATGTACGCACCCGCAGAATGTACTGTTATTTCTCACATTGGACGCATTTTACCTGGTAGCCCACCATCTGATATTGGTCGCAGCTTCAAAGCCGCCTCTTGGGTAGTTGACGCTACCGACCACAACAGACTTGTTCCAATCGGTACAGTGGGAGAACTGGTCGTTGAAGGCCCTATTGTTTCCACTGGATACCTCAAGGACCGGAAAAGGACAGATCAGGTCTTTATCAGTAACCCCTCCTGGCTTTCAGAGTTTCGTTCGAGCTGTGGGAGGATGTACAAGACGGGCGATCTTGTCAGACAGACATCCGACGGTCATCTCCAGTTCCTTGGTAGAAAAGATGACCAAGTGAAGCTTCATGGCCAGAGACTCGAGGTCGGTGAAGTGGAACATTCTATAACTTCTGTTTGCAAGGAGACTAAAGCCGCAGCGGTTGAGTGTGTCAAGATCCCGAGTCAGAACAATCGTTCTGCATTAGTAGCCTTCCTCGCTCCTCAGAGAAGACAAGATTGGGAACAGGTTTCGAGCGACGTAGCATTTGATGCTGGAGGCTTCGAGCTGATTGTTTCACCGAACCGGCAATTCTACTCCGCCATCGAGATGCTGAATGATTCTTTACGTGAGCTCCTACCATCCTTCATGGTCCCAACATACTTTATTCCCCTTGTTCACATTCCCCTCAGCTTGTCGGGGAAGGTCAATCGACGTCTCCTCCGGGACAACTTTGCAAGAAGCATGTCGAAGATGCTTCATCAATACCAGTTGAGGAGCAGCACCGTAGGCATGGAAGACCTCCCCAGAACTGCACATGAACGAGAGGTTCAAGAGGTTGTTACGAAAGCTCTCAGTTTGGATCCCGAGTCGGTCCCCATGAACAGCAACTTCTTCAGTCTAGGAGGAGACTCCATATCAGCAATGGCGGCGTCCACACTTGCCAAACGTCGCGGTATTGATCTGACGGTTGCCACTATATTTTCACATCAAGTCTTGTCTAAAATTGCCTTGGCTTGCGCTCCAGTAACTGAGGAGGTAACAAACCCTCCGGATCACGATTCCGGAAGCAAGGAGCTTGGAAGTGGTTCTGACAGCGGTCGGATTTCTCTCAATGAACTCCCAAGCCACATACCACAAGAGGTAGTGGGCAATGTCATCGAGGCCAGCCCTGCGACAGAATTCCAGGTGATGACACTGTATAGTTTCTACAGTCGCTATCTATGGATCTCGCTGCCTGAGGGAGTCGATCAAGATCGTCTGGAGGCTGCTTGCAACGCCCTTGTCCAGAAGCACGCCATCTTGCGCACAGTCTTCTGTACAAATGGAGAGAAGTCCATCATCCAGTTGACTATGCGGGAAATGCCAGTCAGGCTGTTGCGCTACTCAGAGGTTGAAAGCCTGGAGAAGCACTGTGCAAACGACTCTCTCGCTATGGACCTACCTATTGACGGCAAGCCTGGGTTGCAGATTCAGCTCTTGAAGTTGAGAGACTCTAGGCTCTTCCTAGCCCTGAGAATGCCTCATGCCTTATTTGATGGGATATCTTTGAGTACCATCTGCGAGGATCTGAGTTCTGCATATATCGGACAAGAGATGGCACCCTGTGCTCAGTTTTCAGACCACGCAAGACATGTCTGGGAGAAGAGAACCCCAGAGACCTACCAAGTATGGAGGGATGTGCTAGAGGATACGCCAGTTACTGTCATGAGCAGAGATCTCCTTCCCTTGACGGCGAGAGACAATTCAGTGGGGGATGGGGAAAAGCCTCAAGGAGTGACTGCAACATTGGAGACTGGACCAATCTCCCCACCTCCGACTTCAACCATGGCAACATTGGTGAAACTAGCGTGGGCAATCACACTATCCAGATTATTCGCACCTGACGAGAGCGGAGGTAGACTGAATGATGTTGTTTTTGGCCAGGTTGTTCACGGTCGTGGCCTCGGAATATTGCATGAAGAGCGCATTGTCGGCCCATGCCTTAACATCATCCCGGTACGAGTGCAGTTCCCTCCGTCGACCAACAAAGAAGATCTACTCTCTCAAGTCCAACAACAGCACATCCAAACAATGCCGGTACAGAATCTGGGACTTGGGGAAATCACTCGCAACTGTACTTCCTGGGAGTCTGGGACCAAGTTTGGTAGCTTCATACGGTTCCAAAACTTCACTAACAATGATGATCCAACCTGTGACTTTGATGGGCATACTTGCGAGACGGGGCTATATAGTTTGCCAAATCGTCCTTCAAACACGGCCAATGTCCTTGTCGTTCCCAAAGGTTCAGGACTGGCTATCACGATGACGCTTTCTAGTCAGGTGCTGGAACAAAAGGCGGCGGATTATGTGGTTAGGTATTTTGGTGACGTGATTGAAAGCTTATCAGGGCAGGAGAGTGTTTGCAAATATCTTATGTAGTTGTATGTCTCTAGAAGCACCTTTACATCATTGATAATAAGATTTCTTTCAATTCGCGGCTAGAAGCGTAGTTTAAATACGTGCCCGCCTTGACCTATGTGCATGTGATTGATAATTCCGCTTACGCATGAAGATGTCTTGCAAAACTAAAAATGTGATTTCAGAAGCTGTGATTCCCATACTCTTTGTTTTGTCGTAGATTTCCTCAAGGGTCAGGGTTTCAAAATACAGGTCTAATCCACTAAGGTCACTAAATTCTCGTCCCTTGTGCTATCGGCGGCTATTTTTTCTAACATCCCAACGGTGCTGTAAGGTGCATTTAGGATTGTGACTTTTTTTCCATTTGAGGGGTTAACCACCCCTGCTTTTGTGGTGCTTGTTAGCACTAACTTCCTGTCGCAGGGGGTGAGCTGATGAAGAAACGTGCAGCTTAACACTCGGGGTCCACATTCAGTGGGCAACTCTCTAAAATTCCTTAAGTTCACCATCCGTCCGTCGCACACACTTCTTTGACTCATTCTATCCCGTAACGATCCTTTCGACGTCATGACTTCGCAAAAGTTTCGTGTCGCCATCCTCCAGAATTTCATACTTGAAGAGACTGGCGGTGAACCCATGATTGACAGAATTATACAACTCGTCCGCCAGTCGAAGCCTGATGCCGAAATTATTGTTTACGCCCCAATCCAAGGCGATAGACTCCCCGACATGGAAAGTCAGGACTTGATTATCTTGACAGGAGGCCCTTTCAATCTTTTGGAGAACGACAGGCCCAAATGGGTGAGCGAAACACTAGGGTACATCAAGACAGCTACAGCGAACCGATCAAGCCCCAAGATCTTAGGGATTTGCTGGGGCCAGCAGGCGATTGCTTTAGCGCTGGGAGGTACCCTGGGCAAGTCGCCCAGGGGTCACTGTGTAAGTTCTGGCTGATGGAGTGGAGTAAAAAAAAAAAAAAAGCACAGCTAATTTTTACACTCAGGCTGGTGTCGAAAAAATCACAATATTGCCACAAGGAACCGCGTTGTTCAACACTAAATCCCTGGTATGTTGCTGACCAGTTTGAAGTCTAGACTAGGCTGATTGACATCACAAGAATATCCACAAGAACCATGAGATTGTAGTAACCGGAATTGGGCCCCACCTCTCACCCTTGGCTCCCAATCACGAGATCTTAGTGTCAACAAGTGGTCAGGTTCTTACCTTCCAGGGACACCCAGAAATGGATTTCTCATTGTCTAAGATGTTTTTGGCTCTAGAAAGCCCCGCCAGGTTGGGCAAGGAATTGGGCCACGGTCTCATGCCTATTGACTCACCTCATGACGGTGAACCCATATTCGAAAGGGTTATGCAATGGGCCTCTGGCGACGTAAACCTATAGTAGGATCATATCTTAACCGTCAACAATAGTTTTATCTTCCATGTAGATCAATCTTATTTCTAGTCGCGATTTACATAATGGACATCAAGCATTTACACCCAGTTGCCTCGCCTGCCCATTGTGATAAAGCTTCAACTGTCTTTAAATTCAATTTGGAGATTGTCTGCTTACGATCTTGTTCTCAGTCTTGCCCCAGACAGATGCGGAGAGACCAACTAACGTGCCAATAGTAAAGCGAATTAATAGCAAGTCACGCTTTGGTGAGTTAATCCTGTTATGTATTATTATATTAGAAAAGGCGTTGGAAAGGCTAAAAGTTGCAATAGCAATCTAAAGAGGAAATATTTGCTAAATAAAAAGCCACGATTAGTAACTAAGTAGTGTTAGCTAAAACATTATTACGTAAAGCAGAGTATAGTAAGTAAAAATCATTATAGGCAGGATATGCTAAGTATAGTTTATCCTAGTTAGCCTTATATTAGTTACTTTAAAGTTTTTAATAAGTAAGCTAATATAATATATTAGTATAGTAAGTAGGGATAGAGTTAGGATAGTTTAAAAGTCTTAGTAAAATTTTAGTTATAAGTTAATACTATAG
>QGDY01000063.1:0-137887 GCA_004367095.1 Fusarium nanum | reverse complement strand
CAGCTACTCGGGGTTTGCTTGAGACACATGGGCTCTTGATAGCGAGCATATGCATCTCAATCATGCTACCGTGCTTTCAACAGCTATTCTGAAAATTATGTTTACCTAAACGTCCGTCTGAACTTACTTCATTGCAAGAATGCCGATCTCGTACTATAGTAGAGGTAAGAGAAGGTGACTGGGTTTCACGCCAACATTGTGCCTACAACTCGGATCGGCGTTCCGTGCCGAGCTTACATTCACCCATTACCCGACACTAGTACAGTTATCTACATACACAGCAAGCTCCAATTGCAGCAACAGTCTGGACGCTTCTATAACGCTTATCTTGTCCAAAAGTGCTTTGGAACAACTTAGAAGAGCCTAGAGTTTGATCTACTCCTCAAGCTGTCATTTGTCGGTCACACGAAGGGGCGTCACGGAACTGCCATCCGCGATCCAACAAGGCGCCCGACGGCAAAATCACAATTGTCCGTCTGGTTGACGACGAGAAGGCAGAGGTCAATGCCGCTGGGCCAACAGTAAGCAGGCGTGTTCTAAGCCACATATGCTGCCCTCCAGCAGTATAAAGGTTAAGTATCTGCGGAAGATGGGGACAAAATGGCAGGCAGCAATGCATGGATCAGTTATCCTTACGCTTCTGGCCTGGTCATTTCACGCCTCCACATACAGAGCAGGGATCATCAAGCTAATATGTGTTTCCACCAGCTAAGCATACTAGGATTTTGGATCCACCGCCGCACTTTCCCAACAACCCCGTAGCTTCTGAAGATGAGGCTCTGATCAGGTCTTAGAATTCCAGCCAAAGATAGGGGCAACGCACAGAGCTGTACCAGGCAACAAACTCTCGAGACATCTTTTCATGTCCAGAGAAGGATTGGCTTTATACAAAAGATAACGATGGAAGACATTGTTGTCCTCGCAGAGATCGTCGCAGGTATCAGACTTTTTGACAACGTGTCAGCTTCCACAATGCAGGGCAGTACCCTTCGCTGCCTCGGCATCTTCCGGGGGAGGTTTTCTTAGAACGCTTGGCGCGTTTCCACTACCAAGAACGCGCTGATCGGGCCATGTTTCTTTGATCGCTGCGAGTGCCTTTGCATCGGCGACAGGACTGAAACAAATTGATTTGCCCCATCAGTCTGTGTCGCCTTGTAGCTTATTGCAGTCGCGGTCTATCCAGCCTCTGAGCCTACGAATGGATCGCGGGCACACTTTCAGAGCTATTTCGATACTGAAGCAAGTATATTCCGCCCAGACATAGTACATCTTCCAGCTCGTGGGGATGCAGAGCTCGAGACCCTCGGGTATCTGGTGACAGTCGTCGATGAAGTCTTGGTTGCCCATATAGCGGAGAGCCCCAGAAATATCATTGTCCTTTGAGATAGAATCACAAGTATCCCTTGGTGGTATACCATTTGTTCTTGAAACAAAAGTGTGGTTCTTTCTCCTCTTCGATGAGGGATGGAGAAATATTTGTTGGTCCCGAGCCACCACAGGTGTTGTAGACCCTCTCAAGTCTCTCCTTGTAGTACTGGTTGTAGATGGAATATTGGGAGGACTGCATGATAGCTAGTCGTCGATGGTAGCACGGATGACAAAGATCGTCCACGGACATGTCGTCTCCAAGCTTAGGTAACTCGTCAATTATGTCTAGGCGCGACAATCAGCTCTGCCTGCATTTTTTCAACCCTCGAGACGTACCGTTGCAGTATCTCTCGGTCTTAGGATCTCTGATACATTTTTCGTTCCAACCAGCCCAGATATTTCCACTCAGCTGCATCGGAACTGCATCAGTTTCAGAGTCGTCGCCATTGCATTTCTCAGCGACGGTATTGAACCAGTTGCGGAGCGAGGCGGAGCAGGATTCGACACATATCTCGTCAGTCAATGCAATGTTCTCCAGCGAGCCGCGATATTGTAACCTCACGAATGAACGAGTATCAGGGTGGCAATTGATATCTGCCGATAGGGCGCTGACACAAGATTCGTCGACATTGTTGAGGTCATTAGCGTCGTGAATACTAAACCCGCCTGCATTAACGACAAGGCTGAGCAAGGAAAGATGCTTGAGGATACCCATTTTCTGCATTTGCACTACCCATGCAATGCAGCAATCAGGATGACAGTGAACCCAAAAATCGAAAGTGGCGGTTGAGGGGCCAAACAAGATTATCTACTGAGCATGTGCAGTGCAGCACGCCGCCTTCGATGGGTCCCAACTGCGGTGGAACGATATGTTGCCTGGACTGTCAAGATGCAAGGGATCCCCCTGAACCCTGGCTCCGTGCTTCAATTATCCTTATCGCTGGATTACAAAAGGCGTCGAAAGTGCCGAGGCTGTCTGAATGACCTTTACATCAGTTCATGTGACAAGTCGGTTAGCTGGAAGACTAAACATTCTGCAATGACTTCATTTAGGCTGGTCCAGCCCGTGGCCGTGTGATGCTGTGTTGGTAGTCAGTTCTGTTGGTTGCTCGCTCGCCCTGCAAACCATGCCGGCTTCACGGCCGGGGACTCAGCCCAAGCCAATCAACTTCCATTGTCAGTCATGGTTTACGCCGAAGTGGGTAGCTCATATCCATAACCTTACCACATTGGCCAGCCACTTTCAGGGTTCGGCTGGAGGTAAGGGACCGTGAACACAGCAGAGTCAAAGCGAAGCGAAACTCTGTTTCGCGGCTGTTCCCATCTAGAACTCTTGCCACCCCTTCAATAACTGCCAATTCAGCTACTTGTATTTTTATCTAACTTAAACCTTGTTCTCTGACCCTTATAGTGAACACCGCATCGAACTTCAGAGCAATCTCCCGTATCAAAGAGATCAATACTGCCAGGCCAGACATATTCATCCAGTTCCTTTTCAGGGCCATTGAAGCGTATAATACTGTTGGGGTTATATTGTATTCTCATGAGAGCGTGCCAATAGTCAAGTAAATAACCTGTCGGGATACGCATCCAGCCCCAATAATCACAGTCCTCTCTCCAGTCGTAGTTGACAACCTTGATGATGTACTCTCCCCTCTCCATAGCTTCAAACACAGCTTTATCCGCTAGAAGAACGTAGCGAGAAAGAATCCCAGCCATGCTCTCTTCAGTCTCAGGCGGATCGGGACAGGATACCTCGCGTATATCACGGACGCCCAGGCCGTCAAGTGATGGATCCTCACGAGTGTCGAGATAGAACAGGTCGTCGAGCTTCTTTAAATATCCCAAGTATTCTTCACAACTTTTCCAATACTCGGTCGGATCGCAGTGACCATCCTTTTGCCACAACACCTCATCCGCCCATTCCTGGGCCCGGAAGTAGCCAAGCGCAAGGCTCATCTGTCGGTTCAAACAATCAAGCAGCTCCCCCCATTGCTTGTCGGACCCTGGGCCGTAATGGGTTCGACAAATGGTGAAGCCCCAATACATATAACACTGAACTTTACTGGGAGTCGGCTGTATTCGTAGAGGAGGGAAGAGCTCCAGCATTTGGAGCATTGCGTGAGGTCTAGCCGTGTTTCTTGTGAGAAGTTGCGGTTGTCAAATGCAACGTGCAGTAACGAAAGGAAAGTCAAAGATAGAAATGAGGGAAGGCGAGGAATTGCTTTTAAGAGGGAGGTCTTCTGTTAAAGTATTATACCTTTTAGTTAATGTACCGCATAAATGTCATTGTAGGGATGTTGGTGGGACCGCAATTTGTGTTCCGCCCCCACGGCATCCAATAGCACGGCTAAAGAGTGATTACGTACACACTCTCACGGCATAAAACAAATCCAGCTCGGCACCTTTCTCAAACAATTCGTTCTTCATCGATACACTTTGTGTTAGACCTTCTCACCAACTACTATGACTGACCTCTCAAGGATGATCGACTTTGTATGGAAACCTCCCAGACGTCCCCCCAAGTCCAATAGACCTGCATTAAACAAGACACTCCCTGAAAACCTCAAGTATTATCAATACTGGGGTTTTACAATCTATCGTACCTACTATGGACCTTCCTCTGATAAGAACTGGGAGACACTCCTAGGCGCCATCCGACAGCAAACCCGTTTAGCATTCGGCTATTACGAAGTTGAATGGTTTCGGAAAAGGGATTGGGCGTGGCAAACCAGACGTTATACCAGTGATGCAGAATATGATCGTGATCTAAGCATCATAAAAGACCTGTTTCGCCTTTTTCCACGGGAAGATCCCTCTCTGCTATCAGGTCTCTCAATTGAAGATGTGCGAGAAATATGCATCCAAGAGCACGAAGAGGCTGAACAGAAGATGGCCGGGGCGAATTTCAACTTTGTGCTTGTGGCAGACGAAGCGGTTCTGAACGGTATTTCTCGCGGCGAATTTGCTGTCAAGGCTGTTGGCTATGACTGGGATAAGCTCGATGGAGGCTGGGGTTGGGAAAGAGTCTCAACAGGTTCCGTGTTGGAATTTTGGGGAATGCTCCTAGAGTTCCAGGAATGTGGCATAGGGAAATACTACACTTTCCGGTATGAGGTTCCGGAAGACGGTCCTGAGAGTTATTTGTGGTTCGGGAACCCGTCTGGGCCACGTTTTGAACGTTGCAGCCAACCTCAAACAGCACAAAGGGAGGTAGGGGGGGAAGGATTCACTTTTGATTAGGAGTCCCTCTTACTGCTTAAATACGATCTACTGCCTCACATTCCCCTGCTTGTGCCAGTTGTAACACGTATCGGCACGAAGTCAAGGCGATCTTGTTCCGTTTATTCACATATCCTTATCTAAGAGGGCGAAGACACTAAGACGAAAGAGCTGCGCTACAGGAATAGAGTCGGCTTTTGTGATTCTATCGTTGTACAACTGCAGGCAAGACCGACGTCTGGCCGTTTGAATGCGCTCATTCGCCGATCGATCAAACCATTAGACGAACCATGTAGAAACACATATTTGTGGTAAGGAGCCAACATGGTTCACATTCGAACGCTATTGGTCGCTTTAACTGTAATGGGTTACGACAACTTGGGTTGAACCAACAGCATGATGGTGTTATCACGCATTTTGTCAACATAACAAGAGTATTGAAAGTCCCTCGCTCTCATGTTTTATTCTAGGTTCTTGTTCTCGGAACATGCCGGTGTCGATCGCAGGGTAACATGATGTAACGGCCGTATCATAGTTACGAGGTATGCGCTAGCCAATCTAGAATGCTCGGGTGGCTTGTGTCCGAATGAGTGCCGCGTTCCCACTAGCGCGGTGTTATTTCCACAGGCACTAGTCTACTGTGCGAGTTTATTCGGTAATTGCGACAAAGATCACACTAACATGTATTGATTCACCCGAAAGGTCACTAGTTGAGCATACCGAACGAGTCAGATTACCCTTAGAGCAAATTGGATACTCGTGTCGCTGACTTTTTCACAGCCCATACGTGAAATCATTGCCATAGGTAGAAACAAAAACAAGAAGTATATACCATGTCTCTCCAGAGTCCAATAGTGATTATAGGTTTGGGAAACTTCATCTAGACGAGTTCTATGAACAATCGCGCTTTTTTGCGTCTTGGTTGGCGATAGTTAGAGTTTAGTTGATGCGGGCGACTTCAATTGAGATGAGCCTGCGCTTCAACCTACCCTGGAGGGGTCATCCTTGAATCATGAACAGTCGCGCGCTTCAGACGCGTTTTTCTGCTGTAATCATGACCTCAGCCTAGACCTTCTCGGTCAGCCGCCACACATACTGCTAGTACCTTCATTCCTTGCAATTTGATCGGGTTCTGATAATGCCAATAAGCAATCTCTTAACACTGGGTGAGTCTGCTTTCATTCTGGTGGGGTGTGGTAAAGATGGCATTACTCCTTTGCAGGAAAGACACGTCGTCTTCGTTTCAAATCCTCCAACGCGAAGTTCAGGTACGCTTTCGCAGTTTACAAACGGGATCAGCTGTATCGGACCTAGTTTTCTCATCGGTATGGGGTCTTAGCGAAGCTACTCTTGGTCTGCTAGTAACACATCAGATAATACCGTGTGAATTCATGAGATTCTTAACGCCCGTGGATATCTCTCTCTCAAAGCTGCAGCTGTAATTGGTGTCAAAGGAATTAAAGATTGACATCACTCTAACCTGCGCATCTGAGAAAATGAGGAATGCAGCGTTCGATCCACCATGCCTCACGAATCTCATGAGTTCCATGCCCGACAATGCGTACTTGACTGAACAACACTTCCTGTTATCAAAGTGGGGGATTGTTGCAGGGCCGTCATACAGTACAAATGCTAACATACATGTCAAGAATAACTGAACAGAACCAGGGCAATGAGTAACCAATTTTCGTTCTGATGGATCTTTCCATCAACAATAAGTGAATATACTGGAAGCGGAATAAAAGAGGGCCTCTGGACTGTAGGGATCTCGATTTCATTGATATCCCTTATGCCCGGTAGAGCCATTGGAGTAATCTGCACAAATTACCCTATTTGACTAACATGTGAATGGTAGACGCCAGCCAAAGCAGCTATGCTGAAGAGATTTCATGTACCAAAGTTCGTATCAAAACATAATCTAATAGAGGACTCAACAGATCATATACGTAATTGATTGTTTGACTGATCTTCCGTACTATAGGTTATGTGTGTGAATTACCAAGGCCGTCTGGAATCGTATGCAATGCGTATCTTTGTGATCGTTTGCCTTTGATTTGTGATTGAAAACATTCAGAACGACAGAAGCGGACCCCACAATCACATTCTTGGCGTCGGTCACTTCCCATGATTCTTCGATGCTGAACTTTTGACCTTAATCAGCGGACAAGAATCTCCGTTAATTGAGTACATGTTTCACTAAACGATGGGCAGGATGATGCCACTAAATGTATGGCGCATTCCTGTGGAGGAGCATGTATTCATTTTCGGAGAATTTGTCCGCTGATTAATCTTAAACGTTGAGTATGGACAAATCATAAGACACTATAGTGGGGCTGCACGACGTTATGTATTACGAGAAAAGAATTGAGTGCGTTGTACGGATAGCTTGGCTGACTCGACACAAACCATGTTTGACAGCATTCCAAAGAAGCTTTTAGCTGACCTAAACAATGTGCAAAAAGCGTGAGTGATTGAGGCTTCAAAAGAAAGCCACAAATCGAAAACAGCTAGGCTGACAGGTCTTGGCATTCAGGCCCGAGCTAATCTAAAGATGGAGGTGCCTGAAGGATATCTGGTGGGACGAGCACACATGCATGGTGCCTGGCCTTTTAGACTTTTAATCCCGCTAGCGGCACTCGTGCCTTGCATGTTTCCGTTAGTACTCGTCCGTCGTGGAGAATTCCCGGTTCGTCACATGAACAAGCATCGGTGGAATGCTCCCCCAAACTTAGGACCGTAACAGTCGAAGGTTGTCCGTTGACAGGTGTGGTTTACAGGGTTTTGTTATTGTGGCTGGCTCATTAGTAGTATGTTTAAATCCAGTAAGGATCCGGAAATGTATCAATCAAGATCGGGCGTACGGGTAGATCGTCACAAGTGTAATTCGACTTCATCTAGAACGCCAGCTGAGTACAGAAGCAGGGATTGGAGGTTTAGGCGTAAACAATGAATTGTGGGAAAGACCTGTGAATCGGGTGGCGTCTCTTGTTGTGTCGAGAACGGAAAATCAGATGTATAGACGAGTCCGGATAATGTAGCAATCATCTACTGATTTCCCAATGGCTATAAAAAGTCCAGAGTCCCTGAATAAGAACGTGAATAACCAAACAAACACAAACACGAACACATCCAATTTCTTCAATATTGACTAATTCGCTCCTTACATTTATGCAACAACCCACATCATGCTGTTATCAAGGGGGTTGATAGCCTCCACGCTCATTTTGACCGCCAAATCCCAGGGTGGTATTAACATCAACGATGCCGCACTGCGGGTTGCGGAAGGATTCGAAGCATCCCTCATCGAACATGCTATGACTACCTTGAGCGTTGACGCGACCGGGGCAAATGGCGAGGCCAACAAGGATGCCGGTATGCAGCCAACCAACGCCCAGCCAACCGTCGCTACATACACCAAGTATGGGACATTATTCCCTGTTACGCTCCTTCCTCATCCTGTTATCACAATCGCACCGAAAAGCGACGACCCATACGAAAGAATCATCCAAGCATACACAGGAGGCGCTGATGCCACAACGAACCAAGAAATCACAATTGCGGAGCCGAGTGGGACGAATCCCGGTACCATTATCGTGGATGTTCCTGGTACAGCATACTCCTCCTTCTCATCAGGACAGCCCGGCGTATTAACGATTACGCCTTCCAACGAGAACCCGACAGCTACAATTATTTCAGCGATACCTAGTGGTGTCGCCATCACTGGTGATGCTACAAAGACTATCCCCGCTGCGGGGACTGCCCCAGCGACTGTTGTCATTCAGACATCATGGAATGATGTACCGTCAAGCACAGTTGGGGTTGGTAGTAGCCCTCCAGTTGGTGCTGGCGCTGGAAATATCCCTGGCGCTGGTACTGTACCTGGAGCTGGTAGCAGTCCCGGAGGTGGCGTTGGCCCTGGAGCTGGTGCTGGCGCTGGAAATATGCCTGGAGCTGGTACTGTACCTGGAGCTGGTAGCAGTCCCGGAGGTGGTGCTGGCGCTGGAAATATGCCTGGCGCTGGTACTGTACCTGGAGCTGGTAGCAGTCCCGGAGGTGGTGCTGGCGCTGGAAACATGCCTGGCGCTGGAAACATGCCTGGCGCTGGTACTGTACCTGGAGCTGGTAGCAGTCCCGGAGGTGGTGCTGGCGCTGGAAACATGCCTGGAGCTGGTACTGTACCTGGAGCTGGTAGCAGTCCCGGAGGTGGTATTAGCCCTGGAGCTGGTGCTGGCGCTGGAGCTGGTGCTGGCGCTGGAAATATGCCTGGAGCTGGTACTGTACCTGGCGCTAACAGCATCCCTGGAGGTGGTGTTAGACTTGGAGCTGACGTTGGACCTGGAGCAGGCGCTGGAGCTGGAACAACTACCTCAAATGTTCTGGTTATTCAAACGCTTACCGGAACAACTTACATCACTCAGCCACGAATTACTACCAAGGCTGCTTATGCAGGTGGTCCAAGCACCGTCTACATTCAGGTCCCCTCAAGCAACACAAACCCCGATGGTGCCATTACCATCCGTCCGAGTAACGGTGGGCGTTTCACCACAATCATTGCTCCATACACAGGGACCTCGCCCATCCAAACCCCCATTACCTCCCTGATACCCACCTCGGCTGGCGGAGATGGATCGATCATTATCCTGACTCCCACCGCTTCGTCCACGCGAAAGGGCGAGAATCAGGACGATGACTCGCCTGATAACCAACCCCAGGTCATTCCACCTAGTGGAAACAACCCCTACTATACTGTCTTACGGCCTCACGCTGGATCTGACCAGATAACTAAGCCAGTAACCTATACAGTACCCCCATCTGGTACCCGCCCCGGGACCGTCATTATCGAGACACCAAATGTGCCCAAGGGACAGCATGCTATCACTCTTCCACCCGATCCCAACAGTGGTTATATCACGATTGTAAAGCAGCCTGAGAATCCTATAACCACCGCTACGACCAGGACGATCCGACCCAGCGGCGGCCAGCCAGGGACTATTATTATTGAGACTCCCGTCCCTCAGTCGGGAACCAACGACATTACAATCCCGGCTGGCTCGGGAGGATCTATGGTGACCATCATCCAGGGACCCACTGGTACTGATGCTGTCACGGCTCCCACAACTATCACCATGACCGGTGGGCAGGGGCAACCAGGGACTGTCATCATCAAGACTCCAGTCCCATCTGGAAGCGGTCAGACTACCCGGGCCCCCAACGGGCCTTTTACAATCCCCCCTGGGACTGGTAATAAATTTGTCACTATTTTTCGACCTCACAGTGGTGACCCCATTTCGGCGCCTATTACCCTTACTCAAAAGGGGGAAAATGGTCAACCAGGAACGATTATTATCGAGACACCTTCACCAGTGACATATCGTCCTGGCAAGGAACCGATTACTCTTCCTGCGGGCAGTGGTAGTCCTTACATAACCGTCTACAAGCCACACAAGGGTGACCCTATCAAGAAACCAATCACAATCACTGTTCCTCCTAGCGGCACTCAGCCCGGTACCATTGTCGTTGAAACTCCCACAATTGACACACCCAAGGGTCAAAATGCTGCCAACACGGCAGGGGGGGATCGTCCACGCATAACGATTCCTCCGAATGACAACAACCCATATGTGACCATCTACAGACCTCATACAGGTGATCCTATTACCGTTCCTGTTACCATTACGCAGTCGCCTTCAAATGGAAGACCCGGTACTATCATCATAGAGACACCTGCTGTTCCGGAAAGGACTGTGACCCAGTTCCGAACCGTGACTAACTGGGAGACCCGGCCAGGTACGACGGTGACCGTTCAACCTAGTGCTCCTGGCGCATACACAACTATCTACCGACCACATGTTGGTGAGCCTATTACTGAGCCTATTACTGTCACAACTATCAATGGCAAGAATGGGCAACCAGGAACCGTTATCGTCGAGACTCAAGGCCCGATTACCGTCACTCCAACGATAATTGGTGGAACGATTACGATCTATCAGCCTTGCACAGATGACCATGACACCACGATTACAGAGACTGTTATTATCACAAACTCTGGTGGTAGCAAGTCCACAGCCGTTATTATTGAGACTCCCCCAGTGAAGATTAGCACCTCTCCAGGCCCTCAGGCTACTGTGACTGGTGCCGACGGGTATGTCACGGTTACACAGCAGTATACTGGCACAGATGTTATCACCGCAGCTACAACTACTTCAGTAGCTGGATCTGGTACAAATCCAGGAACAGTGTTCGTCATCACACCTCCTGCGACCAAGATTCTCCCAGCAAGCACTACTACGGGTACGGACAATTACGTCACAGTCTACAAGCCATTCCCGGGACCAGGAATCATCAACTCGCCCATCACCGTCACGCAGGCTCTGCCCACTGGTGGTAGATTTGGAACCGTTATCGTCCAAACACCTGTTGGAAAAACCTTTGCTCCAACCACATCACCAAGGCCTAGCACGACAAAAGGCACAGATGGGTATGTAACTGTCTTTTTGCCTTTTCCTGGTCCAGGCATTATCACTGCGTCTTATACCAGGACACAGGCGCCTTCAGGTGGCAATCCCGGAACGGTTTTCATTACAACGCCTGCGTCCCCACCGGCGACTAGCAGTCAACCAAAGCTGCCAGTTACCACTTCGGGTGTGGGCGGCTACGTCACCGTCTTTGTGCCATATCCTGGGCCAGGTAAGATAAGTGCACCTGTTACTTATACCCAGCCGCCATCAGGCGGTCGTCCTGGTACTGTCTTTATTACCACCCCAGTCGCTAAGGCTAGTGCAACTCGACAGCAGAGTCAGGCTACTAGTACTGTCTCCGGGACTGATGGATATGTAACGGTCTATCTACCTTTCCCAGGACCAGGTCTCCTTACTGCTCCTGTCACCTATACCCAGCCGCCATCAGGCGGCCGTCCTGGTACTGTTTACATTACAACACCCGCACCTGGCACGCAGATACAACAGAGTATGTCAAGTACTGCACTAAATGGTGACCAATACGTGACAGTATTCTTCCCATTCCTAGGGCCTGGTGTCATCACAGCACCTATTACGAGGACGCAAATGGCGCCGTCTGGTGGCAATCCAGGAACTGTGTTTATCACAACTCCATCTAGCCCTACTTCCACACGGACGCAGAGCTCCGCACCCGTGACAGATAATTACATAACCATTTATACCCCCTTCCCAGGCCCTGGCGTTATTACTTCTCCTGTTACTATCACGAAATTAGCAACTGGCGGTCAACCTGGAACGGTTCTTATTCAAACCCCTGCCCCGACGATGTCAAGCAGTGACCAGTATGTAACGGTATACAGACCATATCCTGGTCCCGGAACCATTACAGCACCCGTTACTCTGACACAGGCACCTTCAAATGGCCAAGCGGGTACAGTTTTTATTGAGACACAGCCGACCGACCTTCCAACCTCAGCGAGTCAGACAACCGCTGGTTCGAGTTCCGCTATCGGCATTCCCCCCGATCCCACAGGATCTTACGTGACAGTCTATATGCCGTGGCCAGGCCCAGGTGACATCGCATCCGCAGTTACCTATACTCAAGCTCCTGCTCCTGGAAAGTCTGGAACCATTATCATCCAGACTCCGAACCCGGGAGCAAATACTGCTACCAAGACAGGCCCAGTTACGATTCCTACCGGTAACAATAACCCGTACGTTACAGTTTATAAGCCATACCCCGGTCCTGGCGACATTGACCAGCCAATCACCATTACCGCTGTTACTCCTTCAGGTGATCAACCTGGGACTGTTATCATCGAGACCCCTTCACCGGATGCTAATACGAAATTTGCGCCAACGACAGCGGTCTCGAGCGAAGTCACCATGCCTGCTGGAAGCAACAACTACGTAACTGTGTACAAGCCTCACACCGGCTCTGGAATTACCGCCCCCGTTACGATTACTCAGGCCTCTCCCACTGGTGGACAGCCCGGCACAGTGATTGTAGAGACACCCGTTCTTCTTACTCAGCCAACGGAGCAAGCACCAACCACAGACAACCCTCCTGTCACCATCCCCCAAGGTCAGGATGGATACGTGACGATTTATCGACCCCACGAAGGTCCTGGCGTCATTACCGCACCCGTTACCGTCAGCACCATTGCAGCAACGAATGGCCAGCCTGGAACAGTGGTCATTGAGACCCCTGCGCCTGTAGTTACGACCTCGTCAGAAGAAAACCAATCCACGCCTTCTGCGGTTACCGTTTCTGCAGGTGATGGAGGCTATGTCACTGTATATAGGCCATACCCAGGACCAGGCATGATCGATGAGCCTCATACGGTCGGAACGGTCGCCCCTACCTCAGGTCGCCCAGGAACGATTATCATCGAGACTCCAGTGCCCCTGGCCACCTCTCAACAATCCAACTCAGGACCTGGCGCAAGTACAGTACAGGGTAATGATGGTTATGTGACAGTTTCAGAACCATATACCGGTTTAGGACCCATCACAGCCCCCACTACCACCACGATTCTGCCCTCCAACGGCCAGCCTGGAACTGTAATTGTTCAAACACCCATGGAACAGGCACAAGCTTCAAGTCAGTCCACCGACAATAGCCCTGTGACGGTTCTTCCTGGTCCTCAAGGATCTGACGTGACGATCTACCAACCTAATACAAGCCCCGGTCCCATCAACGACCCAGTAACCGTTTCCACCATCCCCGGTGCTAATGGCCAGCCGGGTACTATCGTTGTAGAGACGCCACCGGGTAAAACCGTTGGACCAGTTCTCGATTTCACTACGGCATCGGTTTCCGCTCCGAGTCTTGAGACTGGTGGTAAGGCTGTGATTCCTCCTGTTACTCTGAACCCAGGGCCTGGTGATCAGTATACGACTATCTACAGACCGTACACAGGAACTGGTAGCATCAATGTGCCTGTTACCGTCACCACTATCTCACCAGCTGGGGGTCAGCCGGGGACAATTATTATTGAAACGCCAGAACCAGCGAGTGCAGGACCTAATCCAACTATCACGCTTCCTCCAGGGCCAAATGAATCCTACATTACTGTCTTCCGTCCCCATACGGGGGCCGACCTGATTACTGCTCCTGTAACGGCCATGACGATTACACCTGCCAATGGCCAACCCGGTACGGTTATTATCGAAACTCCCGTTATGCTGGAGACTACGTCCGCTTCTGGTGTTGTTGGCCCGACAGAAAGTAGTGCTTATCAACCTGCGGCTTCCTATGTCACAATCTTTCGTCCCCATACTGGCACCGACCGCATCACAAGCCCTATTACTATCACCACCGAACAGCCCGCTGGTAGTCAACCCGGCACGGTCATTATTGAAACTCCGGACCAAGACCTACCCCCTATTACTACTTCAGCTGGACAAGGTGCTAGTGTGGTGACAGTTTATCAGCCTGCTACAGGGACAGAAAAGATCACTGAAACACAGATTCTAACAACAGTTCCACCAACTAACGGCCAACCTGGTACAGTAATTATAGAGACTCCGGGGCAGCAAGCGCCTCCCGTGACCTCTTTCCCCATTCCTGATGCATACGTGACGATTACTAGGCTTTACACTGGCAGAGCCCCGATTAACCAAGCAGTTGTAACTACCATCCCTCCAAGTGGCGACCAGCCGGGTACAGTCATCTATGAAACACCAGTTGAACAAGCCGCTTCTGTTACAGGGAACATTTCCCCCTCGTACATTACGGTTACGCAGCAGTATACTGGGACAGACCAGATCACTGAACCTATTGTTACTACTATACCGGCCCAAGGAGACCAGCCCGGAACTGTTATTATCGAGACCCAGCCTCCTTTTGTGACTATCTATCGCCCACACACAGGAACAGGTCAGATTACAAACCCAGTTACTGTCTCCACCGTCGCCCCTACAGGAGACGAACGTGGTACCATTATCATCGAAACTCCAGGTGGGGAAAGTGCAGTCACAACCACACCTATTGAACCGTCATACATGACCACGACAGTTTTCTATACTGGAACTGGTGTTATCACGGCCTCTACAACTCTCACAACTGTTCCTCCTCAGGGTGACCAGCCGGGAACAGTTATTATAGGGGTACCGGGCGTTTATGTGACAACCACAACGTTGTACATGGGAGCTGACCCAATCACTGGACCAACAGCTGTTACAACCCTGCAACCGCAGGATGACCGACCTGGTACGGTAGTAATTGCCATACCTCCTTATGTTACGACTACGGCGATTTACACCGGTCTTGACCAAATAACTGCTCCTATTACTATCACTGCTGCGGGCCCTACCGGGGATCGCCCTGGAACGGTTGTGATCCAGACCCAAGCACCATTTGTAACAATATACCGCCCTCATACAGGAGCCGACAGCATTACCACGCCAAGAGTGGTATCTACAATCCCCCCCTCTGACGGGCAACCCGGTACAATTGTAGTGGAGACCCCAGGCTCAGAGCCTGCCACTACAACCTCACCTCCTGCCCCCTCATACACAACAATCTTTGAGCCATACACTGGCCCCGGCGTCCTGACGGAACCCTTGGCCAAGACGACTATTGCACCTCAAGGGGATCAGCCTGGCACTGTGATTTTCGAGACTCCCGGCCAGAAGGTCGCTTCCAACAGCGGTATTGCTCAGACACCTGGAGGCTCCTATGTCACCGTTTATGAGCCTGAAACAGGCACAGATCCCATCACGTCGCCTGTTACTGTAACAGCTGTCCCTCCACAAGGAGACAAGCCAGGTACTATTGTCATCAAGACACCCGGACAGCAACCTCCTGTCACACTTGTGCCATCTGGTTCTTACACCACTATCTACGAAGCATACACCGGCACTGGCCAATTCACCGGAGAGGTTACTCGCACAGTCAGTGCTCCACAGGGTAGCCAGCCTGGCATTGTCATCATCGAAACCGATGGCCAGCAAGGAACCAACGTTGGAAGCCCACCTGTTACCCTACCTGCTGGAAACAATGGTTACGTGACGGTCTTTAGGCCTTATACAGGTACTGAACAAATCACAGTGCCGACGACTGTTACCGCAGCGATTCCATCTGGCGACCAGCCAGGCACTATCATCATCGAAACACCAGGGCCTGCCTCTCAGCCTGAATCTCAAGTCGGAAGCCAGCCCATCAACACAAATAATCCACCTGTTACAATCTCTCAGGGCCAAGATGGGTACATGACGGTCTATGAACCATATAGTGGGTCAGACACAATCACTGCGCCTGTCACTGTTAGCACGGTTCCGCCAAGCAACGGTCAGCCAGGTACTGTGGTTATACAGACGCCTGCATCTCAACCTGTGTTATCACCGATCGAGACTCCAAGCGCTTCTGGCCCTACTGTCACAGTTCCTTCGGATGGCCGTGATTACATGACGATTTATAGGCCATACACTGGACCTGGGACTATCACGGCCCCTGTCACTGTCACCACGATTGAGGGAGTTGGTGGACAACCGGGCACAGTAATCATCGAGACCTCAGCTACTCTAGAACCTATTGCACAGAGTAGCCTAAGACCTGATATTACCTCCGTGCAAGGCGACGACGGCTACGTCACCGTCTTCGAACCATACACCGGGACAGACGTCATTACAACGCCTGTCACTGCGACTACTATTGCTCCGACCAACGGCCAACTGGGAACGATTATCGTCCAGACACCAGGTAGTCAGATACCAGCCTCGACTCAAGTCGGTGGTGATGTGGCTGTGACTATTCCATCTGGCTCTGAAAGCGCCTACACGACGGTCTATAGACCGTACACAGGTACTGGCTCAATTGCTCTTCCAACAACAGCAACGGTTATCTCGGGAGTTGGCGGCCAACCTGGAACTATTGTCATTGAAACACCTGTTGTGAAAGCTGGTACCTCAGCTGACAATGCAGGAGCACCTGTGACCATTTCTCCAGGTCCTGATGGCTCTTATGCTACGGTCTACAGACCTTATACCGGCACTGATAGCATTACGGCACCTTTGACAGTTACTACTATCCAGGGAGTCAATGGCCAGCCCGGAACTGTTATCGTAGAGACACCTGCTCCTACCCAGGATGCTGGTGTATACAGCACCGCCGCTGCTAGCTCTGGCAGCATGTACGATACAGTTTATCAGCCTTATCCTGGACCTGACACGATTACCGCAGCGACTACAGTCACAACTATCCAGCCTTCTAATGGTAGCCCGGGAACTGTTGTTATCCAGACACCAATTGTTGAATCTGGCAGCAAGGAAAACATTCCCCCAGTTACTCTTACTCCTGGCCCAGGCGGCCAGTATGTTACCATCTACAGACCTCACACTGGAACTGATACCTTGACTGCTCCTGTGACAGTCACAACCCTACCCGCTCTAGGTGACCAGCCAGGGACCGTTATTATCGAAACCCCTGAGCCAGAAACCCCCGGGGCAAACCCTACAGTTACCTTACCCCCTGGACCGAATGAGTCTTACGTGACTGTATTCCGGCCTCACACTGGAGCCGAGATCAGTGCTCCTATTACTGTTACAGAAATTGCGCCTTCAAACGGCCAACCAGGCACCGTCGTTATCGAGACTCCTGTTCAGGTCACTCGAACAGATGCGGAGACAAGCGTCGACTCGACGAATGCTATTACTCCTCAAGGCAGTACTTATGTTACAGTTTTCCGTCCAGGCTCTGGGACAGAGAAAATCACGACTCCAGTTACTATTACGACTATTGCACCTCAAGGAACAGAGCCTGGCACGGTTGTAGTAGAAACTCCGGATCGAGAACTGCCGCCTATCACAACCTCTGCTCCCGGTGCTATCTATGTGACGGTTTACCAACCTGGCACAGGAACTGGCAGGATCACTGAAGCAGTACCTGAAACGACAATCGAGCCGGCTAATGGCCAACCCGGAACGGTAATAATTAACACTCCGGGTCAGACAGCACCTCTTAGCACTGTAAATAATGCCCCGGCTTCATACGTCACCATCTCGAAGCCATACACTGGAACTAGTCAGATTACGGCACCTATGGTGACAACTGTCCCGCCTCAGGGCGACGAACCAGGAACCGTTATCGTTGAAACCCAGGTTCCATTTGTTACGGTTTATCGTCCGCATACTGGATCTGACCAGCTCATGGGCCCAACAACTGTGTCTACGATTCCCCCTACAGGAGACCAGCCGGGTACAGTCATCATTGAGACACCTGGTATTGCACCTCCCGTCACTACAACACCCTCCATACCATCATACGTGACGGTCACGGAACTATATACTGGGTCAGACCTCTCCCCTGAGGCAACTACGGTCATCACTATCCTACCTCAGAGCGATCAGCCCGGTACTGTCATTGTGCAGACACAGGGCCGTTATGTCACTTCTTCCACACTGTATACTGGGACCAGTCTGGTTTCAGGTCCAGTCCCACTTTCTACAATCCCTCCTCGGGACGATCAGCCAGGTACTGTTATTGTGGGGACACAGGGATCGTATGTCACGACCACGGTCGAGTACACTGGGGTCGACCAGATTACTTCACCAATCGTGGCTACGACGATTCCTCCTTCAGGGGATCAACCTGGCACTGTTATTATTCAGACACAGGCGCCTTTTGTAACAATCTATCAGCCGTATAGCGGATCTGGTTCCATTACTGACCCTGTTACTGTATCAAGTATCCCTCCCACCGGTGGACAGCCGGGTACCCTCATCATTGCGACACCTGGATCTCAACCTCCTATCACTACGACGCCTCCAGTTCCTTCGTATACTTCGGTTTACGTCGAATACACTGGCACAGGTGTCATTACTGAAGCCGTTGCTGTCACAACTATTCAGCCGGAAGGAGATCAGCCCGGCACTATCATCTTTAACACCCCTGCCGCGCTGATAACCTCAACCAGTGCTATCCAGGACTCATACATAACAATCTATCAACCTCATATTGGTAAGGGCAGCATCACCAATCCAGTCACTGTTACTACAGTTCCCCCGCAAGGTGATCAATCGGGTACCGTTATCATCGAAACGCCTGGCTCAGAACCTGCAACCACGGCAACAGCTGTCCTTGAAGCGTCTTACGTCACTGTCTATCAGCCTCATACAGGTGATGGTAGTATTGATGGTCCAGTCCCTGTCACTACGATTTCCCCTCAAGGCAGTCAGCCTGGCACTGTGATTGTGGAAACACCCGGCTCAGGGGCTCCCGTTACATCAGCTCTTGATAGCATGGCCTCGTACGTAACAGTCTACCAGCCGCACACTGGAGAGGGTACCATCACAGAGCCCATCCCAGTTACTACGATTTCCCCCCAAGGTACCGCACCAGGCACAGTTTACATTGAAACCCCCGGCTCGGGGGCTTCGATTACCTCATTACCTATCCCTCAAGAACGATATGTCACTGTCTTCCAACCACACGCTGGAGCGGGTAGTATCACAGCCCCTATTACAATCACTACGATCCAGCCTGAGGGAGATCAGCCTGGTACTGTGATTGTGGAGACACCTGGCTCTGAATTACCGGCTACTTCGAGCCCAGCAATGATAAGCGAGTCAGCTTTTGTCACTGTGTTCAGGCCTTACTCTGGCACTGATCAGATAACTGCGCCAGTGACGATATCAACAATACAGCCGCAGGGGCTTGAGCCGGGTACTGTTATCATTGAAACGCCAGGAACAAAGGAAGCCGTTACTCTAGCACCTACCATCTCGTATACCACCATTTACGAGCCTTTTGACGGAGCTACTGATATGACCGCAGAAATTACTCGCACTCTGGCTCCAATGCAAAGTGGCGAGGTCGGCACTGTTATCATCAATACTCCTGCAGTACAAAGCACGATCAAGGATGCAAACCCTCCTCTGACTATTCCTGCTGGAGCCGATGACCTAGTAACCGTCTTCAGACCATACACAGGAAGTCCTCCAATCACAGCCCCCGTAACAGTTACCACAATCGCACCCTCAGGAAGCCAGCCAGGTACTGTCATTGTTGAGACTCCAGTGAAAGAAGATGTTCTCAGCACTCTTCCCAGCACTCCGTCCTTGAATGCTCCCATTACTCTACCAGCCGGAAGTGATAACTATGCCACGATCTTCAGGCCTTATACTGGTACCGAGTCAATCACAGCACCTATAACCGTCTCTACTATCGGTCCTGCAGACGGTAAACCTGGCACAGTTATCGTCGAAACTCCCCAGGCTAGCACTCAAGCCTCGGCCACAACCAGCCTGTCGGCAGATGTTTACATAACTATTTACAGGCCATACACAGGTGCTGATCAGATTACCACTCCAATTACTCTTACAACTGTGCCTGCAGTTTCTGGAACAGGTACTCTCATCATTGAAACGCCCGTACCCCAGACTGCAAGTGCCATTTATGCGACTATCTATCGTCCATACACCGGCACAGCACATATTACAGAGCCTATTACCGTTACGACTATTGCCCCTGTGTCTGGGAGTGAAGGAACTGTTATTATTGAGACTCCTACTCCTGAACCTACCACCGATCGCCAGGTATCTGACTCGCCTGCTATTACGATTCCTGCAAATGATGAAAACCGTAACGTGACGGTGATCAAACCCTACCCTGGCCCTGGATTAATATCAGCACCTATTACCAGCTACATCCCCCCCGCCACATCAGGTCGGCCCGGGACTATTGTCATTGAGACTCCTGGAGATTTGTCTACAATGGAATCTCAGTCTCAAGACCAAACAATGTCACCTCCGGCTGTTACGATTCCTCCAAGTGATGGAAGCCCTAATGTCACTGTTATTCGCCAGTATCCAGGTCCAGGCATCATTACTGCCCCTGTTACCTCATACGAGCCACCAACTACGCCTGGGCAACCTGGAACCGTCATCATTGAGACTCCCGCTCCCGTCAGTCAAAGCTCATCGGATATGGCTCATGCTGGCACAAACACTACCATCTATACTTTGGCACCATCGGGCATGAAGACTCCAATCACGAGTTATGCTCCCCCACAAATAGAGGGTGGAGAAGGAACTGTCTTCATCCAAACCATAGCCTCTGAGACTCCCATGAGCTCCAAAGATGGAAGCAACGTGACCATCTTTACCGAGGGACCAGCGTCTCTAACGGCTCCACAGACCAGATACCAGCCTCCCGCATCGGCTGGTGAGCCTGGCACAGTGTTTGTAGAGACACCCGCCGTAACATCAGCAACATCCGGGTCATCAACAGACCTTCCTTATGTGACGGTGTACCAGCCACACACAGGAATTGGTAGAATCACCCAACCGGTTACGCTTACAACGATTGCGCCTGTGGGTGGCGAGCCAGGTACCGTGATTATCGAAACGCCTGGTTCTGAACCCCCAATTACATCAACGCCTCTGTCGTATGTGACCGTGTATCGACCTCACACTGGTGAAGGCAGCATCGCTGCTCCCGTCACCATTACTACAATTGATGGCACAGGCGATCAGCCAGGCACTGTGATTATTGAAACCCCCGGCTCTAATCCCCCAGTTACGTCAGAGCCTATGCCCATGTCGTATATGACGGTATATCGACCTCACACCGGCGATGGTACTATCACTACTCCAGTTACCATCACAACCATCCCACCTCAGGGTGATCAGCCTGGTACTGTAGTTATCGAAACGCCCGGTTCAGCGGCTCCGGTTACATCAGCTCCTACATCCGTACCCTATGTTACAATCTATCAGCCTTACACTGGTTCAGAGCCTTACACTGCTCCAGTCACTATTACAACCATTGCACCTCAAGGCGACCAGCCTGGTACTGTTATTATAGGGACAGGTGGTTCAGGAGAGCCCATTACTTCAATTCCTTCAGCAATTATCTCTTATGTCACATCTTTCCGCCCGTATTCTGGTACAAAGGCCCTTACAGAGTCTGTGACAATTACGACGATTGCCCCTAAAGGAGATCAACCGGGCACTATCATAGTGGAAACCCCAGGCACAGCGATGGCATCCAGCAGCGTTGGTGGTAGTAGCCCTATTACTCTACCACCTGGGGACGACAACTATGTCACGGTTCTTCGACCTTATACGGGTACCGGTGTCATCACAGCACCTGTCACTCTTTCCACTATTCCTCCATCAGGAGGTCAACCTGGAACCGCGTTTGTCGAGACTCCTGCATCTCTTACTGGTGATATGTCACAGACGCCAGTTGACAATGTGACTCTGTACACATTGGCCCCGCCGGGTATCAAGACGCCCATCACCAGTTACGTTCCTCCTCAAAGGAGTGGTGATCCGGGAACTGTCTTTATCCAGACTGTGTCGTCTGACTCGGAGACTCCACGAACGAATGTGACCATATTCACTCAAGGAGGTGCTTCCCTAACAGGTGCGACTACCATGTATCAGGCTCCTGCCTCGTCAGGTGACCCAGGAACTGTGATCATTGAGTACCCACCTGGAAGCAATGTGACCATCACGCGAGATGGCGCCCCAGGTCTTTCTTCACCTATCACTACTTACCTACCTCCGGTATCATCCAGCGATCCTGGTACCTTTGTGGTTGAGACACCGGTATCGAAGACTTCTGAGTTTTCCTCTGACGCTTCGGTGACCATATCAGCCCATCCCGGAAGCCCGAATGTTACCGTCATTCGAAGTGGCACAGGTACTGAAGTCAGCACAATTTACGTGCCGCCAAGTGGAACCGATGCAGGAACGGTAATCATTGAGACTCCCGCCAACTCGAAGGATTTAGATAGCGCTATCGCTTCTTCTATGCCAACGAATGCGGGCATATCGGCCATTACCATCCCCCCTAGCTCCAACAGTCCCAATGTCACAGTCATCAGGCCGTACACCGGTACGGGCTTGATTACTGCAGCTATTACTAGCTATCTTCCCCCGACAGAATCTGGTGAGCCTGGTACGATTATCATTGAAACTGTCGCCTCGGAGAGTCCGGGCCCCATGTCCGATAACCCAGTGATAACTCTGCCTCCCACATCTCAGAGTCCCAACTCAACTGTTATCAGACCATACTCCGGTACAGGTTCCATCACTGAGCCTATCACCAGGTATATCCCTCCTACAGCGTCCGGGGAGCCGGGAACAGTTATCATCGAGACTCCAGTCATGGATGTAACCAGTAAAAGCACTATGGCTTCTGTTACGGCCGGGGAAACATCGGAACCCATTGGTATCACAATTCCCGCCAATTCCGGTAGTCCCAACGTCACTATATTCCGACCCTTTACCGGTACTGAAGCGATCGAGACCCCTGTCACAAAGTATCTTCCACCAACCGAGTCAGGGGGTGCAGGTACAGTGCTAATTGAGACACCAACTGCTGCCACGTCCGGAACATCTCCTGTCACGATAGACTCTGCGAGCGGACCGGCCTCGACACCCGCGGTTCTAACCACTGATACACGTTCTCAAACCGACTCTATCACGACGCCAGGCTCGACAAGCTCAAATCCTGACGCCATCACAATCATTCCCACCGATAGCCATAACGATGTGACAATCATTGAACCCAATACCAAGTTTCCAGATGCTGTGGAGAATGTCACACAAATCATTCCTCCTTCAAATGGAAACCCGGGAACCCAAATCATCTACACGCCAATCGACACAGCAGCCGCCACAGAAGCAACCCCCGGTGCTTCCAAGACTGGCGAGTATGTGACCATCAGTGCGACAGTCACAATTCCCGGTGACCCGTCTACCCTTACCGGAGTGAAGTCAAACTTGGGAACTGACACTCTTACCACCGGCGCGGAGATCAACACTATTGTCATACCTCCCAGTGGAACGGAGCCAGGTACCATCGTCGTACAGACTAGCGTCTACTTGGACCAAACACTAGCTGAGCATGGCAATGTTACTATAACAAGACCTGCGTCCAGCGGCGTCACCAAAGCTATGACAACCTACGCACCACCAGCGGTGTCAACTGATCCAGGCACGTTCATTATTGAGATACCAGACTACAACGTGACTATCACCAGAGCTGGCGGCACTTCAGTCACGGTCCCTCTCACTACCTATGCATCTCCTGCATCCAAAGGGGATCCAGGAACCGTGATTATCGAAACACCAATTGGATCTCTTGATACATCGGAGGTTCCAGCAGGTCAAACGAATGTGACCGTTTACACTGTTGGTTCCGTCGTAGCACCCGTCACCAAATACATACCTCCTGCTTCTTCGGGCCAGGCGGGCACAATCATGATCCAGACGCCAGGCGACTCTACCGACTCCAAAGAAGGATCCGGTAATGTTACCATTTACACGGAGATCTCTGGAACTGTCGCCAGGACAACATTTGTCCCTGCTTCTCTTACCGGAGAACCAGGAACAGTTCTGATTCAGACTCCAGGTAGCTCAGGAGCGCTGCGCAACGTTACGGTTTATACTGGTATCTCCGGTACGGCTTCTTCCACAATCTATCTTCCACCTGATTCTTCCGACCAAGCAGGCACTGTCGTGATCGGAACCCCCACTGCCGCGGAAGATACAACATCTTTCAGCCTATACAACATCACGGTTACGACAGCCGCCTCCACTCCCGTTACGTCCCAGTACACTACGTATCTGCCACCTGCGTCTGCTGGTAGCCCTGGCACTATTATTGTTTACACTCCCAACTACAACGTGACTATCACGAAGGAGGCCCCTGCATCGGTAACAAGCCTTCGGTCTTCATACTTACCCCCTGGAGCATCGGGTGATCCGGGTACGATTGTCTTGGAGACACCCAATAATGACTACAATATCACCGTTACTAGGGCTGGTCCTGCATCTATCACTCAAGCCACCACGACATACATGCCTCCTGGTTCATCTGGGGACCCAGGCACAATTCTGATAGAAACACCTGCTGCCAACGTTACTTTGACTCGAACGGCATCGATATCTCTTACAGGCACCCGTACGTTTTACGAGCCTCCGGCTTCTAGTGGAGATCTGGGTACTGTCGTTATCGAGGTGCCCGGGGTTGGAGCTCCTTCCTCCGTCGAGTTGCCCGTTTCCAACGTCACTTTGACTCGAACAGCATCGGTGTCCATTACAGGCATTCGTACACTATACGAGCCTCCGACTTCTAGTGGAGATCCGGGTACTGTCGTTATCGAGGTCCCCAAGGTCGAAGCTTCTTCCTCAGCCGACTTGCCCATCTCTAACGTTACCATTACCCAGGGAGCAACAGTCACAACTCCCGTCACCAGATACTTGAGCCCAGCTTCACCCGGAGATCCTGGTACAGTTATGGTTGAGACTCCCGATTATAACGTTACGATTACGACGGAGGCCCCAAAGACTGTCACGACCTTGAGATCATCCTATGCACCTCCTGCGAACCCAGGAGATCCCGGTACTGTCATTATAGAGACTCCTATTGGTCCTTACAACATCACTACTACTAAAGGGGCTAGCATAACAGCACCACTGACAACCTATTATCCTCCAGGTTCTGCAGGCGATCCAGGCACCATCCTTATTGAGACTCCGGACTACAACGTTACAACTACGCGCCAGGCACCTGCTTCTGTGACTAGAGTTCAAACCACATACGTACCTCCAGCTACACCCGGGGATCCTGGCACTGTTATCATTGAGACGCCGAATAACGAATATAATGTCACTGTCACAAAGGCTGCACCTGTATCAGTCACCAGAATCATGACAACATATGCTCCTCCAAGCACACCTGGTGATCCGGGAACCATCATTGTGGAAACCCCTGATTACAACGTCACCACAACGAGGGGTGCTTCAATCACCGCACCTTTCACAACATACTCCCCACCGGCTACGCCTGGTGATCCCGGGACCATTATCGTGGAGACTCCTGACTACAACGTTACGATTACGACAGACGCTCCCAGAACAGTCACGACATTGCGTTCATCATACATCCCACCTCAAAGCCCCGGTAGCCCTGGCACTGTTATCATTGAAACACCCCTTGGCCCTTACAATATCACTACAACCCAAGGTGCTTCTGGGATCGATGCACCAATCACAACTTACCTACCTCCAGGTTCACCTGGTGATCCCGGGACTATCCTGATCGAGACGCCTGAGTATAACGTTACAGTTACCAGCGCCGCTACTGTTCCAATTACCGGTGCTATTACGAGTTATAACTCTCCAGCCTCCCCAGGAGATCCCGGCACTATCCAGATTATCGTGCCTGACCAGAAGCTCATATCTACCTCACAAAGTGTATCAGATGGTCAGCCTGGTCAAAATGTTACAATTACCAGACCTGGCCCAGGAACACTTATCGAACCGGTAACTTCATACATTCCCCCCGCAAGCAATGGCGCAAATGGTACTGTCATCGTAGAGACACCCGGCCCAGCCAGCGACTTCAATGTCACCAGGACCCGAACGATCAGCACTATCACTGCAATCTATACGACCTATCTTCCAGCAGATGCTGCAAGTGATCCTGGAACTATACTGGTGGGGGTTCCACCTCCTCAAACTAATGTAACGATCACCAAACAGGACGCTACTATTACCGCACCATACACAACATATTCGCCACCTAACACTCCAGGTGACGCAGGTACGGTGATTGTTGGCATGCCTGCCGAGAGGAACGTATCGATTACTTCTGTTGTCAGCACTCGAACTGCCCCTCATACCATATACTCACCACCTGCCAGCGAAGGGGATCCTGGTACCGTCATTGTCGAACTTCCTCCCAATTCCAATGTCACTATCACAACCCAAATTGACAGTGAAAGTTCGCCTTATACCACGTATTCGCCGCCGGCGCAACAGGGTGACCCCGGCACAGTTATCATTGGTGTACCTACGGTGCCCAATATAACAGTCACAGAGGTTGTCAGTACCATTACATCGCCACAAACAACCTATGTTTCTCCCGCGAAACAGGGAGACCCCGGCACAGTCATTGTGGAACTACCTCCCAGCCGAAATGTCACCATTACGACTGAAATACCGACTTTGACTGCTATCCGCACGACTTATGCTCCACCAGGTAGTCAAGGTGACCCAGGTACTGTTATTGTTCAGCTACCTTCGGACAGAAATGTTACTGTTACAACAGAAGTACCGACTCTCACTGCTGTCCGCACAACATATGCTCCACCGGGAAGTCAAGGTGACCCAGGCACTGTTATTGTTCAGCTACCTCCGGACAGAAATGTTACTGTTACAACAGAAGTACCGACTTTGACTACTCCTCGTACGACCTACTCCGCCCCAGGGAAGGCAGGTGACCCTGGCACGGTCATCGTTGAATACCCCGTTGACCACAACGTCACTGTTACCACAACGATCGCTAGTCTGACAGCAGCTTACACGACGTATGCTCCACCAGGAAGCAAAGGCGATCCCGGCACAATTCTAATCGAATTACCGCCCGACCGAAACGTGACAACCACAACGATGGTTCCTACGTTAACCAAGGCTTATACCACGTATTCGCCTCCAGGTCGTGGCGGTGATCCCGGAACCGTGGTCGTGCTACTTCCACCAGAGAGGAACGTCACTATCACGACACAAGCTGCTACTATCTCGACACCCTATACGACCTATGCACCCCCTGCCAACGTTGAGGATCCTGGCACTATCATTGTTGGACTACCTCCTGACAGGAACGTTACGGTTACTCAAATTATCAGCACGATAACTCGCATTACCACAACCTATGCATCGCCAAGCAAGCTGGGAGACCCTGGCACTGTCATCATAGAGGAGCCACCGGAGACTAACACGACCATTGTCGACGTTGTGCCTACACTCACGCGCCCCGCTACTAGGTATGTGCCCCCTGGTACCCAGGGAGACCCAGGCACAGTATATATCGATGTACCGCCGAATCACAATGTCACAATGACTACAACGGTTGGCACAATCAGCCGAGTAACCACAACCTATATACCTCCTGCTAGTCAAGGGGACGCAGGGACAGTCCTTATACAGTTGCCTCCTGAGTACAATGTCACAACGACAGACACTATTCAGACAATCAGCAGGCCAGCAACTCGTTACTCTGCTCCAGCTGTAACTGGTGACCCAGGGACCGTGTATATCGACTTGCCGCCCGAGTATAACGTCACGGCCACTACTACGATCTACACCATCACAAGGCAGAGCACGACGTTCATTCCGGGAGCTGAACAGGGCGACCCCGGCACTGTTCTTGTTGAGATGCCACCTGAGTATAATACAACGATAACACAAACAGTCTCAACTATCACGAGGCCCACCACAGTATATTCCAGCCCTGGAACGATTGGAGACCCTGGTACTGTTATAGTTCAACTACCGCCAGACTCCAATGTCACAGTAACATCAACTGTTCCCACGATAAGTCGGCCCGCTACACGATTTGCGAACCCAGCATCCCTAGGCGACCCTGGAACAGTCTATGTGGACCTTCCACCAGAGTATAACGTGACTGTAACCGAAACGGTCAGCTCAATTAGCAGGTTAACGACCACATACCTGACAGCCGGTACCCAAGGCGATCCGAATACAGTCTTGGTGGAAGTTCCTCCAGCCTACAACGTGACGTCGACTCAAACCGTTAGTACGATCAGTCAGGCCAGAACAACTTATAACCCTGGCGCAACGCAAGGTGATCCAGGCACTGTCCTTGTCCAGCTTCCGGTCGACTACAATGTCACGATTACGACAACAATCCCGACGCTCACTAAGGCATCAACAACATTTGCTCCAGCAGGAACACAGGGCGACCCGGGCACCATCATCGTCGAACTTCCTCCCAACTCTAACGTCACGATATCAGCAACTGTATCTACCATTACAGCACCTGTTACCCGGTTTTCAAGCCCGGGAGCACAAGGTGACCCTGGCACCGTCTATGTCGATCTCCCGCCAGCATACAACGTCACAAGAACTACAACCCTGAGTGATATCACCCAGGCAGAAACTACGTACCAGCCAGGGGCAACTGAAGATGCACCCGGCACGGTCCTTGTCAAGGTCCCGTTGCCTTATAATGTCACTACAACGACTACAGTGGCGACTATTACTCGTGTCATGACAAGATATGATCCTGGTGCAAGCCTAGGCGACCCTGGTACTGTCGTGATCGAGCTACCGCCCGACTACACTGTGACAACGACACAGACAATTACTGGAATCACTCAACCCACAACACTCTATAGCTCTGCCGGTATTCAAGGAGACGCTAATACAGTTATCGTCCAAGTCCCAGTCCCTTATAACGTCACTACTACCCAAACCGTGGCCACCATCAGCAGGGTTCAGACTACTTATAACCCCGGTGCTACACAGGGTGACCCCGGAACTGTCGTGATCGAACTACCGCCCGACTACACTGTGACAACGACACAGACAATTACTGGAATCACTCAACCCACAACACTCTATAGCTCTGCAGGCGTACAGGGAGACGCTAATACAGTTATCGTCCAAGTCCCAGTTCCTTACAACGTTACTACTACGCAAACCTTAAGTACCATCAGCAGGGTTCAGACCACCTACAATCCTGGGGCCACACAAGGTGATCCTGGAACTGTCATTATCCAGCTTCCGCTTCCGTATAATGTGACAAGTACAGAAACTGTCAGTACTATCACTCAGGCAACTACCGTTTACAACCCTGCTGGCAGCCAGGGCGATCCTGGCACCGTTTTGGTCAAGTTCCCAGTTCCATACAACGTAACAACGACTACTACCGTCAGTACCATCAGTCAAGCCATGACAACATATATGCCCGCTGGGAACCAAGGTGATCCTGGCACAGTTTTGGTTGAACTCCCGATTCCGTATAACAAGACAAGCACTCAGACCGTCGCCACCATCAGCCAGATCGCGACCACCTATTTACCTCCTGCCAATGAGGGCGATCCCGGAACTATTATCATTCAGGTCCCGCCTCCAGTCACATCTGTACCCGCGATCAGCAGCTCCGTTCCTGTGGCGGCTATATCTACATCAAGCACGACGTCGCCCTACCCGCAAGCTACCTTTGGGCCAACTTTCAGCTGTGATGGATACGGATATACCATTTCAACGCTTCTGGGCAACACTCTTACAAAGGTCAACCTTAACACTGGCCAACGTACGACAATCAAGAGTGGAATTGGCCCCGGCGGAACTCTGCTGAACGTTGGTGGTATTGCGGGCGCCATCAACGGTATCGGATTCAACCAGCTCGATGGCTACATATACGGAGTAGTCAACCAAGGTCTCGTCTCGGGAGTTTTATGCGGTCTCACCGGGTGTCCTTCCTCCCAATTGATTCGCATCGCCTCGAATGGTGCCTATCAAACCCTACCGGCTACTATCCCCTCGAACACCATCACCATGGGTGATGTCGATGAGCAGGGCCGCCTTTGGGTCTCTGAAAGTGGAAGGAAATGGTGGTGTCTTGATGTCAAGCCTGGCTCGTCTACCTTTGGCAAGGTACTCAACAGTGGCACTTCAGCTGTTGACATTATTTCTGGGGTCGGCGACTGGGCCTATGTTCCTGGCGGAGGTGATTACCTTTACGCCATACAAACATCACTTATCGAATCAGGCCTGCTCCGTACAAACATCGTTCGTTGGTCACGGTCAACACACACTTGGTCAATCTATCAGAAGTACACCAACTTCGTGCTTACAAGCCTGAATCTGCAGTGGGGTGCTGTTATGGCAGGACCTGGTGGTACCCTCTATGGTCAAGAAAACCTTCTTGGCCAGACTTGGAGATTCAACATCAACAGTACAGCCAATCCTACCCAGATACCCGGTGGTGCGATCCTCAATTTACAAGGAGATGGAGCCAGATGTTCTACTGCCAAGGTTCCTCTCCCACCCTTTACTTGCGACGGAAACGCCCAAGTGGTGTCAAGCCTACTTGGTAATACTCTCACAACCGTCAATAGCACTACCGGTGCTCGCTCAACCATTTCGTCTTCCATCAGTGCTGGCGGTAGTATCAACGGCATCGGGTACAACAAATTCGATAATTATCTTTATGGCGTTGTCAATCAAGATCTGATCTCAGGAGTCGTCAACACAGTTCTTGGTGGTGTTCAGTCCCAGCTCATCCGTATCGGCTCCGATGGTAGCTATGAGACTCTAGATACTACGATCCCTTCCAACACGATCACCATGGGCGATGTTGATGAACAAGGCCGGCTTTGGGTATCTGAGAGCGGTAAGAGGTGGTGGTGTATCGACGTAAACCCTACCTCCTCGACTGTCAACCAGGTTATCGGCAGCGGAACATCCGCTGCCGACATCATCTCGGGCGTAGGTGATTGGGTATACATCGCTGGTGCAGGAGACTATCTCTGGGCTGTACAGGCCTCAATCATCCAATCCGGTCTACTACGCACCAACATTGTCCGCTGGTCGCGTACAACTCATACCTGGGAAATCTTCCAGTCGTACCCCAACTTTGTCCTTACTACTCTTAACTTGAATTGGGGCGCTGCCTGGTCAGGACCTGGTGGGACTTTATATGCACAAGAGAATGCTCTTGGCCAAACATGGAAGTTCACATTAGGAAGCTCTACCAACCCTACGGCTATACCTGGCGGCGCTATCCTTAACCTATCAGGTGATGGGTCTAGGTGCATAGGATTGGATCCCACCACTTCGCTCAACCTATCTCCACCAGTAACCACGAGCTCAGCGGTTGCTTCAAGTACGAGCGCGACGCCTTCTGGTCCACCTGCACTGAATTGTGACCCTAACGGCTACCTCACACAAAAGACATCCTTCTACCGTGTCGATATTGCTACCGGAAAGACAACGCTTATTGCCAGCCCCATTGGGCCTGGTGGTAATCTCAATGCTATCGGATACAATTCGCTAGACAATTATATCTACGGCATGGTTCAGGATAGTACGGGCTCACAGGTTATCCGTATCGGTGGCGACGGCAGCTACACACTTCTCTCTACTCGTACGTCAGATCCCAATGTTCAAATGGGTGACATAGACAACATGGGCCGTTACTGGATTTCCAATCAAGGAAAGGCTTGGTGGTGTATCGACCTTAAGCCCGGTTCATCTACCTACGGCAAGATTCTTATGAGTGGCACTGCTGTTACCACCGGGGGTTTAGCCGACTGGGCTTTTGTTCCAGGCGGTGGCGACTTTATGTATGGAATCATGTACGATTCAGCCGGACTTACAGCTACTCTATCCCGCTTCAGTCGTACCGCCTACACATGGTCGTCCGTAAAGGCATACGGCATGGTTACCGGCTCCAACCTATTCGGTGCTGTATATGCCTCGGCAGATGGCAACCTGTATGGCTCGGAGAACTCCAACGGAAACATCTACAAGTTCCCCATCGCCCCAACCGTAGGGGCTCCTGTTTTTGTAGCGACAGGCCCCTCGTCAACTTGGAACGATGGAGCTCGATGCGTCAACAGCAGCAACCTTTCGGTATAGACTGTTTCAAACGATCCCTGAAGATTCTTTTTCTTTGTATGTCAGGTTATGCACTCGATCTGTCGACAGATCTGCTTTCAATCTCTTTCCTATGTCTGTACACTCAACTGTTAGCTTTTATGCTCTGCTCATAGCTTTTTCTATGTCTTTACGCTCAACTGTTAGCTCTTATGCTCTGCTCATAGCTTTCTTTTTGTCTGTTTACTGTACTGTTAGCTTTCACAGTCTGCCTATAGCCTTTTCTCTATGTATGTACTATAGTTTCCCATCACAAGATTGAGGTATTAGTTCATGTCTTATATAAGTTAACACTATCCTGCATAGCAACTATAGTTCTAGTGACTGTTTTAGGTTTATCTCAAACGCAGCCCCCGAATCTTTATCGTGATACAAATATGAAGAAAGAAGATGGTATCCCCTTGATTTCCTTCTGCATTTTCTTGTGAGCGATACTCTTTGCGGAACGTCCAATTTTGATTCCCATAGATAAGCTAGCTTGGTTGCCCAAGGATCTGACATAACTCTCAAATCCATCCTGAGTGACCTCATCTGGGACCTCCAATTATTTTACCAAATGCTGATGCCAATCATCCCCATACTCAGAAGTCCACTGAGCTTTACAAAACTCCCAATAGTCAGGCCACCAGCCACTCTGACCCCAATCAATGACAGCTACGATCCTGGAAGGGCTGTCCGCATCAACCATGATATTAGTTGGATGAAGATCGGCGTGGGTAAAGACAATAGCGGCATGGTCAGGAACCATGTGGCGATAAGGATCGATTATCTCCTCATTCTCCCTACCTGGCCAGTTCCTTGCACGTAGAGTGGTTATCATGGATAGCCACTCGTGGAACTCTTGGACACTAGCGAAGGGTCCTAGACGGGGTTGTTGGGAGTTGTCGAGGGCGTGGTCATACAGGGAACCGCGATTAATTTGCCCTTGAACTTCTTAGTAGTGGTTCGGCCAAGTGCTTTTCCACTTACCAATGAAGCGATCGTTCGGCTCGTGACTGAGATTTCGTAGGTTGTCAATCACAGCCCTGATACCCTTCCAGAGCCCAGTCTTCTCGTCATCCTTCATCGATGGCCAGCATTTCTCAACTGTAACACCCTTGACTAGTTCCATGTACATAATCACGTAGTCACCCTCAGTCGTCCATCCATATATCTCAGGCACCGGAACTTCCGATAGTAAGCGTCTGAGCGCCCAGAGGCACTGCCCTTCAGCGATGTTGACTCTACTTTTCCCATATTTGACCAGAAGTCCTAGAGACTCGAACACGACGGGCGGGGGGTTAGATGTCCCGTGTTCAAGTTCAGAATGTTGGTAAGCACTTTCTGCCCGAATCTCTTACGGCGTCGGGAAAGCTCGACCATTATTTCGGGTGAAAAATGAAGACTCCTCAAAATTGACGGTTGTCCCCGATGGAAGGGAAGCCAAAGTAATGGTTGGATCCGGGATGCCTAATCTCGATGCCATTATTGAGTTGTGATCTACATAGGAATAAAAGAAGATCATCTCCCGCTCGACACCTGGCATTTGTTAATGGCTGTCTAACGAAAGCGGAGCGGAATATCATGCACTGCGTGACTTCCGTTGTGGATCTGAGGTAGTAACGCCACCAATTTGCGTTACATTTCGTCATTAGCTACCAACAATATGCAGTCAGGTATACGGATATCACCAACAGACTTTTCTCAAACAACATCATGACATTTTCATTCACTATCGTTACGATCCACGAGTTGGCCTGTTGACAGGTTCTTACAAGGTTGCTCGGGCGCTTATTTATATTGAAGTCACTGTTGGTTCACAATGGCTTCGGCCACTTCCCATGGTAGCAATACCGAAGTCACTGCTATTCCACTTTAGAAGTCAATCGTTATCTGCCGAGAGGTGATATTGGTTTCAAGACAGAAACAGAAATATTCATGGCCGTTCTCGAGGACGCCCAAACATGGATTTTCCTGTCGATCATAGACTTGATTGACTCCAGGTGATCCCACATGAACCTGTTGGTGTTTGGTAGATGACACCAATACTGTTCAGGAACGATAGCTATAAGAATCTAACATATCCAGCTAATTCTGTGTTCGCCCTCCATTGAGCCCTATGAACAGTGCAGTTCTATCCATCCTGCTACGCAGCTTTTCAAGTTGACCGTTTTTGTATATTTTTTCCACTACGTACGTCTCAGACCAAAATAGCCTTAAGCATTGCATTCGTCGCTGAGTTGTTTACTGATAAACTTGAATAGCTTTGTACGGAGCATAACTATGGTCCTTCACCTGTCTATGATTATATATCCAGGCGGCGGTCGCAAGAAAGTACCAGCTCACTGGGGTATCATGGCTACCCCGCAAGAGAATGGACCTGGAGGCACCGTTTATCATGCTATAGGGGACCCCTTCAGAGGTTATAACGCTGATATGAAGGAGGAATATGATATCAGCAAGACGAACAGGAGATACATCTGTGTTTCCCTGGGTAAGATGGATGAACAATGGGTCACTCAAGTTAGAAAGATGGCCCCAGAACTCTCGGCCCCTGGCGCGAGCTCAACCCCTCTCGACCCTTTCGCAGTAAGTGTCCCTTCCTCTGACTGTTGCATAAGAAGATCATGTTTTGGTTAGGGTGATAAGTGCCAGAAGTGGGCTCTTGACTTCTTAGAAGAACTGGTCAAGATGGAAGCTGTGGGCCATTCTGTACTGGAGGTAGCAGAGGGTTGCCCAAGAGTTTAGTGATGGTACCGTAGCTCTCATTGACTGTCACTAGCTGTTATACCATATCAACTCAAGAAATTGGGTAGCGCCTGTGGATTCGAACTAGCGTTTTGAAAACAGCCGATTGGTCTGCTGGCATCAGAAATAACTAACATCACTCCAGATCAACGCTCCCAACAAGTCAAGTTAACCCCACTTTTTCAGAGGCTTGATCTACGGGGGTTGTGAATTGAATTGACTTGCAATAGAACGCCCTAACTTGACTTGGCTTGCCTGACTTGAGTAAAGTGGATCTAATTTTCTGATTGGTTATACAAAGCACCAAGGTGGGTCTCTTTGGCTCGAGATAAGATAAGAGGCTTACTTACCCTAGAGGTGCATCAGACGTCTTATCCAAAACTAAAAATTAGCTTTTTAAGTAAGAAAATATAAGCGAAAATGAAAGATGCCTATAATTACTAATAGTACTACAGTGACTTGAAGCTTGAACAAGTCCTAGCTTTGTAGCCTTGAATAACCCTGATATTTTTGGGCTTGTTAAGTCGGGGGGTGAACGCGGCTTGTACCACTTGACTTGATTTATTGGAAGTGTTGCTCCAAATAGTACCCTTGGTCAAATGAGCTTAGCTGTATGAACTAGCGTGATATCCACAGTCGCTACCCAATTTCTTGAGTTGATACGGTACATCTGTTGGAGACTGGCTCCTGAAATTCTCTTTATGTTACATATAATTGAAACAACAGTATACAAACTTACCTTGACATGATTGTACTCGTCCTGACCTTGCATTAGGTAATACTGGACTTATATAAGCTCAGGCTAAAAGACTTTCTTATGAGACAAGATGAAATCGAGTCGAGCTGAATCCGACCGAACTCATTATGAACGCAAATGAGGCGACCAATCAGCTAGAGATAGCTTAGATAAGGACAAAAGCCGGCTTATCGCCGCAGCACGGGGTCGTCGTAGATGCTAAAAATAGCGCTTACTGCTTACCCTAAGGCGTAGCAACCTGATAAAACGCCGCACCCCATCTGGAATCTTCCCAAATTCCTTGGCAACTTGTCAATCATGACTTTGAAAGTCGGTATTATCGGCGCCGGAATCGGCGGTTTGAGCACCGCCGTCGCGCTCCGTCGGGCGGGAGCTGAGGTTGATGTATGTTCCCGACGGTTTCAATGCGACAAGAGATAAGCCTGACAATTCTAGATTTTTGAACGAAGCAACTTTCAGAACGAAATTGGCGCGGCTATAACGATTACACCGAACGGAATGCGCGTCCTTCAATCACTTGACTTCGACGCGAAGAAAGCGAGGGGAGTGTACAGTAAACAAATGCGCATGGTAGACCCTCACTCTCTCGAACCTCAAATTGTCGAGGACTTTAGTGGGGTGGAAGATGATTATGGGGCGCCATTCATGTTTTATCATAGGATCGATTTGCATTCGGCGTTGAAGAACATGGCTATTGGCGACGAGGGTGAAGGTCCGGCTGTAAAGATTCGGAATGGAGTGAGAGTGAAGAGTGTCGATTGTGTGGCTGGGAGAATTGAGACTGAGAGTGGGGAGGTCTTTGAGAAAGATCTCATCGTCATTGCTGATGGAGTTCATGTGAGTTGCTCCAATGGTTTATGGTGACATACTAACAATGACAGACGCAACTCATCCACGAGATCGCCCAAAATGCGGGACCGCTCGAAGATACCCTCTCCTCCTTCTACCGCTGTCTGATCCCGATGTCGTCCATCACTCAGAACCCCACACTAGCCCCAATCTTCAAAGAAGCACCTGGCTTCTGGGTCCCATTCGATCTTTCCTGCGGTACATTCGTCGTTACGTACCCGTGCAGAGATGGAACAATGCTGAATGTCGCACTTCGACATCCAACTAAACCGGAGAATGAAGGCGCGCATGAGTGGAATAACGATACTGACGTTGAGGATATTGCTGTTATGGTCGAACGGTATAATCCTGCTCTACCTGAGATGTTTCGGTTAGCGGAGAGCGTGAGTGTACACAAGGTGTTTCGAAGGGATCCTTTGGAGACGTATACCAGGGGTAGAGGAGTTATCATTGGTGATGCGGCGCATCCTATTCAGCCCACCCACGGTATGTCACTTAACTTCTCCATCTTCCTTCTACTAACACCCAATAGCACAAGGAGCAGTCCTCGCAATGGAAGAAGCAGCTGCCCTCGGAGCACTCTTCACAAACATCACACACCCCGAAGACGTCACCGACCGTTTGGAACTGTTTGACAAGATTCTCAAACGCCGTATCCACGCTACTCAACTACTGTCCGACGCTCAACCTGGACTAGCAAGTATTTTACGGCAGCGTGCAGAAGACATTTACGGTGATGGAATATTTCCGGCTTCAGCGATGAACTTCACAAAGCCAGTTCGGGATTTCTTCTATGGATGGGATGTTGTGAAGGAGACAGAGAAGGTTATTTCCAGTAGCTAGATTATCATTACTATCATACGATTGATTCAGTAGTGGAATTTCTGAGGCTTTTGTGTGTCTATAAGCATAAACTCAACGAAACGCGAATCCGCATCAGTATGGAGATCAGGGTCTTGGCTACGCACGGCGAGACAAATAAGGTAAGCAACTACCCTTGTGACTACGGGAAACGCGGATCACTTCGGTAGGTGTCTGTATCTTATTTGTCCGAGTAGTGGAGTTGTGGAGCTATGGGCCCGCGGCGTTGCGGCTCCGGAAGGGATGCTTATATGTTTCCGAATCCATTCCGAGATCCACAGTACACGTTGTAACGTATATAAATCGTATGATTTATTTCCCAAACTCTTGCTCGGAATCAGTCATACTACTGCTATCTTCTCTTGTTTTGTAAAAAAATGGCTAACATTACTATCACCGGTGCGGGCGATCGCAAGATCCAAGGTATGTTCGACCCTCACTTGCACAGCATATACTGACCATTTAGTTCCGACTGGCCTCTTCATCAACAACAAATTCGTCCCCGCAACATCTTCCGAAACCCTCACAACGCTCAATCCCACAACCAACGCTCCTCTGGGTGAAGTCTCAGCCGCTCAATCCGCCGACGTCGACGCCGCAGTTTCCGCAGCACAAGAAGCGCTGAAGACATGGAAGACCAGCCATGCAGAGCGACGAAGGTTACTTAACAAGCTGGCTGACTTGATTGAACGCGATGCTCAAGATTTCGCTTCTCTAGAGGCTGTTGATGGTGGTATGCTGTTCAATATGTCGCTTGGCTTCTGTGTCGTGCAGGCTGTGGAGACTATTCGCTACTTTGCTGGGTGGGCGGATAAAGTTGATGGTCAAGCTATGGATTTCGATCAGGGATTGGCGTATACTAAGCGTGAACCTATTGGTGTTTGCGCTGCTGTTGTGCCATGGAACACTCCTCTGTAATATTCTACTCCCATCCTATTGATCACATTACTAACATCTTGTAGCATGATCACTGCATGGAAGCTCGCCCCCGCTCTAGCAGTCGGGAACTCACTGATCCTCAAAACCCCCGAGCTAACCCCCCTCTACGGTCAAAAGCTCGCCCAACTCATCCTCGAAGCCGGTTTCCCCGCCGGCGTCGTCTCCGTACTTCCCGGCTTCGGTCATATCGCAGGCCAAGCCCTCGCTGACCACCCCAAAGTCCGCAAACTGTCCTTCACAGGCAGCCTGGCAGTCGGTCGTCGAATTCTCATCAGCGCAGCAAAGTCAAACCTCAAGCGCGTAACTCTTGAACTAGGAGGTAAAGGACCCAGTATCGTCTTTAACGATTGCAACTTCGAGAATGCACTTGCGTTTGCGACGGCGGGAATTACGCTACATAATGGTCAGATTTGTGCTGCTGGAAGTAGGATTTATGTCCAGGAGGATATTTACGATAAGTTTATTTCCGAGTTCACAGCGCGGACGAAGGACGCTGTTGCTGGTGACCCTCTTTTGCCTGAGACGGCCAAAGGCCCCATTATCAGCGCTACCCAAAAAGACCGAATCATGGAGTACATCACTAAAGCCAAAAACGAAGGAACAGAGCTTCTTCACGGGGCATCTGGAGAACAAGGAAACTTTGTTCCCAACACAGCATTCATCAACGTCTCGCCCAACGACACAATCATGCGCGAAGAAGTCTTCGGTCCAGTTGCCAGCATCGCCAAATTCAAGACTGAAGAAGAGGTTATCGCACTGGCCAACGATAACGAATATGGTTTGGCGGCGGCTTTGTTTACGAATGATATTAGTCGTGCTGTTAGGGTGTCGGATCAGATTGAGGCGGGTATGGTGACTGTTAATACTTGGGGAAGCATTAGTGCCAATGCGCCTTTTGGAGGGATTAAGCAGAGTGGGTTTGGAAGAGAGAATGGCATTGATGCGTTGGGTGATTGGACGCAGGTTAAGTGTGTAAAGATTAACGTATTCAAGCAGTAAAATACCTATTTGTATGGATAGGATATAGACCAAATTTTAGGTCATTTTATCAAGTCTTGATGCACGTGAATAATCTCTGCTTCAGAGCTGACTGCCAGACTATTGATCTCCCCAAACTTCCTTCTCCTCCCGCCTGCTCTTCCTAATAAAGCAGGCTACACCACCCTATTTATCAGTTGCAATATCATCAGAGGCGGGTGGTTAGAACCCAAGCCCGCAAAATAAAAACAAGGCTCTGCGGCTCAAAGTTGGGGTTTTTTGCCCAGCGGCAAAACTACCTTGGTACAAGTTACAAGGATTACAAAGCCTAGCACTAGTACAAGCCACCCACCAGATAGCAACCTGGCAGCTGGGCCAGCCCGTAGATCTGTACATCTATCTAGTTGAGACCGCGAGCCCTCCCTACCTATTCCTTCCTCCACACCCTTATCCAACGATATGATGTTACAAGACATTCGGCACTTTTGTTCAGTATTACCCACTTACGGGAGTTGGAAGGGCGGGAAGAAAGAGTCCTGGGCCAGTCGTCGTATCCACAGCGGCTGGAGTATCCACAGCGGCTCGCAAAGTACTTGGCTAGAACCGCGATCGGCGACATAGCAGGGGTTTAAGGCCAATCAAGTTATACAATCTCAGGTTAACGAGGTAAGGGGCGCAGTTTGCGCTAGGATCAGCTTTAAACAACACTTTTCGTAACACCCTTGAGGCAACCAGGTTAACATGTCAATATCTCAGCCCAGCTCAGCTAATTTGTGCTCTTGCCCACGCACGCCACAACTGGTACTTCGGACCCCATCTACCCCACTGATGCCTCTAGTCACTGAGCAAAGATTACGCAAAGGTTGTGCTGTGAGACATGTATGTACTCAGTCAACAACCATGGTCGTCACCCAAATTTCCCGTGACACCACTTAATTTTTAAACGAATCTCGATATCTGGCGGGATGAATTGGTGCTATAAAAGCTCATCTGCCCATACCATCACCTCACAATCCTCAAGCATACCAGCTATAATAGCGGCGGTACACTTTTGATCCGATCAAGCGATTTGGCTTCAGAGCGACACAGAAGAACATCATGGCACGTGTTCAAGCGGAGATAGAGGAATTCCGTCCTTCTAACCTCCCTACCGAGACCACACCGCTGCTGAACGACTCAGACTCGGACTCGCACCCGACATGTACAAGCGGCGACTTTTCCGCAAAACAGCAAGATGAAGAGAGGACTATCGTCATCGAAGAACCGCCTCTTAGACGATTGATACTTATCATGGCCACTGCATGGTTTGGCATCTTTCTGGGAGCATTAGATTCGACAATTATTGCGACTCTCTCGGCTCCTATTGCTAGCGAATTCAACTCGCTTAGCCTGCTCTCGTGGCTAGCCACAGCTTACCTCATCTCGAATGCAGCCACCCAACCTATCGCTGGTCGACTGACGGATATATTCGGACGACGGCTTGGCCTTATACTTAGCAACGCTTTGTTTGCTACAGGAAACTTGGTCTGTGGCCTGTCTACAAATCATTCTTCCATGATTATCGGCCGTATCATTGCGGGAGTTGGTGGAGGTGGACTGATTAGCATTGCTACATTCCTGACCTCCGATCTCACACCACTGCGCAAGCGGGGCATCATGCAAGGCATTGCAAACTTGTGGTATGGCGCCGGTGCCATGCTTGGAGCTGTCGTCGGCGGGTTATTCCAAGACCGCACGGTTACCGGTTGGAGGCTCGCATTCCTGATACAAGTACCACCTTCATTACTACTCATCCCGATTATAGGGGTACTAGTCAAAGTACCGCCCAAGCAGTCCAACAAGTCATACCTTGCACGAATTGACTTCCTCGGAGCCTTCTTTACGTGTTCATTCTTGATACTGCTACTTCTCGGTCTAAACACGGGCGGTAACACGGTACCATGGTTACATCCTCTACCGCTTACCACTATCCCCCTCTCAATGCTTTGCTTTGCCGGCTTTATCTGGTGGGAGGGGAAAGCGAAACAACCTATTATACCCGTGGCCCTTCTCCGGGATCGCACAGTCCTCGCTGCTTGCAGCGCCAGTCTCTTCATCTCCATGCTTCTTATGGCCACCACATTCTACGTGCCCCTCTACCTTCAAGTACTCGGCGACTCTACCACAACCGCTGGCCTTAAGTTTCTGCCATCGCCACTGGGTGGGTCGATTAGTGCTCTTGGGACGGGATACTTGATGGCATGGACCGGAAAATACCGGCCCTTTGGAGTATTGGGTGCCTTAGTCTTGATTGTCGGTACTATCCTATTTACTCTCCAACACGAGAACAGTCCGAAATACATGACCCCTCTCGCTTTGTTCTTTGTTGGTGGAGGTTTCAGCACTGTGCTGACCACGGCCACTGTTTCATGCCTTGCTGCAGTCGAACACTCGCAGCAAGCACTTGTCACATCAGCTATCTGTAAGTACCGACCCATCGTCATCCACTACCGGCCGGACGGACGGTCGACCTTCATGTCACTAACATCCATTGCAGTTTTGGCTAGGAGTGTAGGTGGTACGCTTGGTATAACAATGGCATCTACAGCCTATCAAAGCAATCTGAAAGAGATGCTATGGGGCATTTTTGGAGACAGATCGGGCGGACCTGAGGAGATCCAACGTATTCTAGGTGGGCTAGAAGAGCTAAAGCACCTCCCAGAAGGTTGGCGGCATGGTGTTATGGCAGCGTTTATGCAATCCTTCAGGATTGTATGGTTGATGACGGTTTGCTGGGCTGCAATGGCCCTTTTCAGCATCTCATTCGTCAAGCGACACACGCTGCACTCAACGATGGATAGGAAATGAAACATAGGGTGAAGGACTTCAATGCTATACGCTAGTCCCCTTTTTGATTTACATCATCACCTCTCCAACTAATAATCGTATCGCTCCTCGGCCTTGATCACTCTTCTCTTAGCTAGTTCGACGATTGGTTTTCACGCTGCACCATTCAGAATAGTGTTGCTCAAGCAACAGGTCCGTGATGGTCCACCACTCATTACAAAAAAGACCTTCATGGCTTTATATTCCCGTCCCTTCCTGTGCTCCCCCAAGAATAGGGTCTAATCGCCCCCATTCCCGCCAGTCTCTAAAAGTGATTAACCAGAATCACCCAAGTGAAATAAAAGTACTTATAATTCTAACAAGCACAGTTACAGTCACCCACTGCCCAAGGCAAGGTATGCCTCGTCGAGTTATGTAGAGATTTCAAGCTGGCTTGAGGATTTGGAATAGACGGGCAAAAATTATATGACCTATATGTATATTGATTGTCACTTCTGGCCAGTAGTCAAATGGCATGATAGTCAGTTGAATATGTGCATTTTAATCAAAGTGATCAGAACTATTAATACATAGTATTGCTCAAGGCCTCCCCTCTCGACCACCTATCTAATTCTGCGACCTGATGCTCATAGAATTCATTCATGACGCCCTCTTCCACATATGCAATATGTGGTGTCAGAAGCACCCGACTCTTGCCTTTAGTGCCCCAACTCGTGTCTCGCCACTCACTATCCTTTGGTAAGGGTTCAATGTTGAACACGTCTAGTGCAGCTCCTCTAATAGTCCCTGCCTTGAGAATTGCAAGCAACTCATCCTCAACCACCAATGGTCCACGGGAGGTATTTATAAAAAATGAAGATTGCTTCATTCTTGATAAGTCCTCCGACGTGATCAAGCCCCGTGTGCGGTCTGACAACAGCAGATGCACGGTCACTATGTCAGAAGTAGAGAACAGCTCTTCTCGACTCACAAACTTGAACGTCTTATCGCCATCTTGGGTGTCGATTGGCAAGCCTTGGGCTTTAGCTCGCTCGTCAGCAATACTCTGAGTAAGATTGGAGCTCCAACAGATAATTTTCATCCCAAATGCTGTACTCATGATTCGAGCAACAGAGCTGCCTAGCCGTCCAAGGCCGACAACACCAAGAGTTTTAGCAGTAACTCCAGTGACGAGGCTGGTCTGCCATTCCCCGGCCTTGATAGCAGCATCGTTATGTGGAATGTCACGACAAGCAGCGAGAATCAGGGTGATTACGTGTTCCAGGGTAGAAACGGTGGCCATTCTGGCATCGCTGCCTGTGATTGGGATACCTCGCGACCGACAAGCATCCGTATCAATCGCCTTATTGTGACGACCACCGCTGAGAAGAAGTTTGAGTCGAGGAAGACGCTCAATTAACTCCTTGGGGAATGGTGTTCTTTCTCTCATCGTTGCTAGGCACGGGGCATTAGTAAGCGTATTTGCGAAAAAGAGATGGGCCATGTTCACCAATGACTTCGAATGGCTCCAATCTTTGAACCAATTCATCTTTCTCAGCCTGCGATGTGCCTGGGTGATTATACGGTCGCAACGTTGCTGGAAAATACTGGAAGGCAAATTGTGAGGCGTCCAATTTGGCAAAGTGCGAATTTGCAAGACCATGATAGTCGTCCAGCACAGCTACATGTGTGACCATCTTAGCTTAGCGATGGTGGTTGGTAGAAACTAAACAATTTCGTCGGAGGAGAAAATCGAATAGATCAGAACAGAAAAAAAAAATCCGAGTTGCGGTGGTCGAGCTGACAGACCTGCGCCACCGCGTACGTTACTTCAGACAACAATGAGAAAGAGAAACAAAAGCCCATTCCAGTTGGTGGTCAGGCAGAGTAGCGGGCGGTACAAGCAGCACTGTAATTGTATTTTCAGATGACATAGAAGAAAGGCGGTGATAGATGTCTCTTTTTGGCAGAGATCATCAAGCTGAAAGCAAGGGTCGAAGACCTGAAGATGACGCGTCAGGCTCCAAGAAACAATTGTCCCAACCCGGAAGCGATCTATCGCATGGAATAATATGTATGTTTCATATAAAATTCAAGAGGTAGGCAGTAGTCAAGACATGGAATGTAAGGTGTCCCGTCCTGCCCCGGAGATAGCACGCATGCTTGAAACACCTTCCACGACCAGTCCCCGCCTCTCGCCTCTAAGCCACAAACGGCAAAGATCGAAAAGACCCGACCCGTGTTTGTGATCGAATGTACGGCACGGCACGGGAAATAGCACCTCCAGCCCGTTCGTTAGTTGAGGGCGGTCAGTAAGCAAGTACCGACAGGGACGGCTCCCCGCCACCTACATTAGTCTATCGCCTATCGTAACTAGGTACACACACGCATACGCTAGCAAGTACTGTACACCACATCTTCAGCCACCCTGCGAGAAAAGAACTACATCAAGTATGGCTTGCTTGAGTTGTCTTGTTTTGTTACATCGCGCAATAATGCGTTGCTTTTGACGCCTATCAGAAGGTCCTTGTCGTGGCAACCACTGATTGGGCCAATCTGGAGTGGTGGTCACCGCCCTGCTGACGACATCGGGTAGGATGTTTGATTTGGGATATGCAAGTCTCACTACGCCACGGAAGTACATATTCGATAAGAGTAGGCAGGGGAAAGTCAGACTCAAACCTGCGGGTAAGCAAATGCTCCTGTCCCGTCCCCTTCATGTATCGACATCAAGGCGTTTGAGGCCTTTCCTAAAAGCACACCCAACGGGGGATAGTTGAAAGACTTGGGAGGAAACCATATACTAGATTCCCTGGCAAGGAATATGTAAAGCTAACTATTTTTCCTCGGGAGAAAACGAGAGTGCCTTATTTACACTCTTGCCATACCAATCCAATCATCTAAAAGCCTTTGCCTCCTTGATATTTAGTTTTGTCTCTGTAGAAATATCCGACAAGGTTGTCTTAATCGTAGTCGGTAGTATTTAGGTGGGAACAATTAAGTTCAAAATTAGGGTCACTGAAGAGAGTTTTCAAGGGAAAGCTAGCTATTGGCTACTTCTCGCTGCGGGTAAAACTAGGCAAAAAGAGAGTCTCACATTGAGCCGCTCAGACATGACACACTACGCCTGCATCTCTGATTTCCATAGCGACAGTTGCTACTAGGTGGTTCAGACGCCTATACCCACGTGTGTTATTACGATTATCTTGTGCCTTGGAAATCCATATCTCCTAAGATTGAAACTATGCATATGTGCTTCAAATTACATTATACTGAGGACATATCCTTGTTTACATGTCTGACATAATTACATAACCTTGTCTACATATATAGAGATATATATGCTGGCTCCCAAGACACAAATTACACAGAGCATCAGTCGGGATATCTCTTCTAATCACTCGCCATGGACCGTTACCGAGCCCATTCTCTCTTCCAGCCTTCATACCTGAACGCCGCAATCGGTGCAGAGGGTCATGAGGGATCAAGCAAAGGGCCGCCGCATTTGTTCGGCGCCATGCTTGGTACTCCGCATACACAGATGGCCCGAACCGTAGCTGTGCTTGGCTTTGACTTTGTCTTCGTGGACACTCTGCACGTGTAAGCTCTGTCCACGCTATCCAAGTGGAGGCACTTAATTCAACTTATCTAACACGTCTGTCTGACTGTCTATCTCGCAGTGCAACCAACCCAGAGAATCTAGTTTCCATTATACAAACGATCAACTTTGCCAGCGAGGGCAAGACCTGTGCGCTGGTTCGCATCCCCAGCCCTGAATCGGATTTGTTGGCCTACGCTTTAGATGCAGGTAAGTACTATCGCCGCAGTCTGACCATTAGACTAGACACCCGATCTGACAGATTTTACAAGGTGCGGCTGGCATAGTCTTTCCACAAATCGATACACCTGACCAGGCCGCTTTGGCTGTCAACAAGGTGCGCCACGCTTACAGTGGCGGAAGCAGATCGGTTTCCCCAATTGCCTTGCTTAATGGGATAACAAATATTGCACCCGATGGCTGGACGTCGGAGGCAATTGCCGACAGGAACATCGCTGTTATTTGTCAGATTGAGAGCACGGTAAGAGCTGCCGTTTTACTACATTTAATTATGTCATGACTAACCAAACCAAACCAAAAGGTTGCAGTAGATAATCTTGATGCTATCGCAAGGGTTCCCGGCGTGAACGCGCTTATGCTTGGAGTTTCGGACCTCAAGGTCACACTTGGTCTCCCGGTTCGCAATCCTGGTGGAGTGGATGAGTCTAAGTTTTATGAGGCTATCTCCAAGTTGATTGCGACTTCCAAGGAAACTGGGATTCAGCTTATGATCCCTGCTTTTAGGATGAAGCCCGAGGATGTTGACTGGCTGAAGCATTTCAAGCTGGTGATGACTAGTCTGGATATTCTATCTGTACAGAAGAGTCATCAGAAGGACCTGAATGAAGTGAAGGAGGCTCTGGCTGTGCCAAAATGGGCATCCAACGGTAAACCCAATGGCAAATCCAAAGGGGTAGCGAATGGGTCAACCCATGGAGTAACCAATGGTAAATCCAACGGGATGACCAATGGGATGACCAACGGGGTCACTCACAAGGCATTGAAGGGGCATTAAGGGAGATTTCCTAAGAACCTGCCGTATAGGTCATGACTGCATTGAATGCGATTAAATTGGGGAGCAAAGTTGTCTGTTACCGGTGAATACATGATAAATATGTGCATGGACCTTCCTCACAGTGATGCTTGAAAAATGGACGGACGGAGACATGGGGCCGGCACGACAAGGAGCAATCCAGCCTACAAGATTCAACGCCCTGAAACCTGGAATCCCTTCAGAACGCACAACTGGTGATTTGAGTATATGTTGGTCTAAGCCAACTGAAGTTCAGGGTATTTCTAGTAATGCATTAATTAAAATACATATGAATTATCCTTAAGGCTTCTTTTCTTCATATAGATCTTGAGCGGCAATATGAGTATGAAGCTCATGAGGGGGAGGTGGCAAGCGGGCACTAAAATGACCAGTTGTATGTGGCTCCAAAAAGATCGGGATGTGAGCTACAGAACCGAATAGACTACATACAGGACCCGTCCTTAGTGTCACGATCCGCACTTGATTTTTCCTCCCCCACCGGCCCCGCATGCAAAGACAACCTTGATTAGTATAGCTAGAGCGCCTCATGCTTACATATGTGTGATTCTCCCGTAATGGAAATGAACAACATGTGAATTCTTCCATTCTTGTGCCACTGACGGGCGTCTCGTATTCGCGTTCGCTGGCGCCTTTAGGGACCGAAAACCACAATTTATCTGCCCCTAAGCGACTTTTAAAACAATAGATGCCCAATGATACTTCGAATGCAAGGATATTCCAGCGCTGAAGATGCATCATGCGTCATATCGAGGGGATCTGGTCAAGGATAAATCGCCCCGTCAATCTTGACAAGACACCCTGGTCCCAGTTGTGACGGGAGCCGGGGAGTCGGGGACTAAGATCTGGCAGATCTTAGCTTTATAGGTACGGTGACCTGTCATTGTGATACTGAAGATGCATGTTTAAAACACAGCAGGGTACAATAACTCCACTAAGATATGCAAATAAGCCGTGGGCGGTTGGTTGACTGGGTTAGGGGTGGGTCGAAGCACAGGTCCCGAAATGAAAATCCGTATACGTGTACTAATGACCTTCATTGCTTGAGCGGCTGTTATCAAATCCTTGTTTTTTTAACCCTTTTTCTTCTTCATGTTCCTGGCAATATGTGATACTTCTGCACCACCCATCCGTACGTAGTGCGACATGCATAAGTAGTAGTTCTCTAGCACTTGCAACTGGCGGTGTCGTCCCGCTACGCATGTAGGTGATAGATGGGTGAACCTTTGCGGCTACATCTCATAAGCCGTCCTATCCATATGCCGTTGAGGCGGTGTGTCTTGGAGCTCTTTCGCCCTGGTCGCTGGGAACATGGACTTGGCATGGTACATATGGCCGAGTGTGCAATTGGCGACCTGTATTTTACAGCTACAAGTAGTCTACACACCGACAACGAGTAACTGCGCACACGAAGTCCAGATCCCTTGTGCGCAGCCATAACGCCTCTCGTATCGCTCCAGATAAAACACTCTCTTGTCGCTAAAACTATTGAATATTTCAGCAAGACTTGGTCTCTTGTATTCTCTTTCTTTCTTTCCTTTCATCATCACCAGACTCTGATGACTCAATCCATTCAAGACGGTCCCTCCGGATCTGGGGCCTTGGGTCAGCCACCATCTGATGACATGCATAACCTCAAGCAAAATGATCCCCAAGACCAAGAGTTGATTGCGCTCTTCGCCGAAACAGATACTCCTGCAGTTTCTGACGCCCTTGACAAGCTGGGCTTACCAGGGCAGGCTTTGAACATCATGCCTCTATCCAATTACGAAAAGGTCACTGTTGGGCCGGCCTTTACTGTACGCTATGTGCCAACTTCAAGCACAGCTCCGTCAAAAGGTGTTGGCGATTGGATTGATGACGTCGCTGCAGGCGATGTTATAGTTATCGACAATAGCGGTCGCACAGACTGTACGGTCTGGGGTGATATCATGACACAGTACGCCGGTATTCGAGGAATAGCTGGGACTGTCATTGACGGCGTGTGCCGGGACGTGAATCGTGCCATAGCCGATAACTACCCCATGTTTACCGCCGGACGCTGGATGAGAACCGCCAAGGATAGGATGGAGGTAGCAGGTGTTAACGAGGCAGTTGGGATTGGCAGGGTGCATGTTAACCCTCGAGATATCGTTGTCGCAGACGCCAATGGTGTGGTTATTGTCCCGCGAAGTCGGGCTCGCGAGGTGGCAGAGATTGCAACCTGGATTGATAAAAGCGAAGAGCGCATTAGAGAAATGATAGCTCGCGGGTCTACACTTGGTGCAGCACGCGCAGAGCTGGGTTATCATAAACTGCAAACCAAAAAATAAATAGCATGGCGGGAGAGAGGCTCCTTGGATCTGATAGGATTACGACATTGTGCCTACGCATTAGATCTGGTTTCATATCGATGGTATACTGAATCTCCTCAAATATATCATACTATCTCATGTAACTCTAACTGTCCTTGCCACGGACAGCCTCTACTAAGCTCCTGTAAATTGCGCAGTACAAGAATGAGTTAGAAAACGCTAGGGCTTCTAGGGACAGCGTTGAAAATCTTTCTACTCTAGTACAAAGACGCTCCCGGCCGGCTGCGCCGTCGGTGGGCTGGAAGATCCGCACGACTGGTTCCTATATAAGATAGATAAATGAACACCAATACAATATCTGTCAGCCATCATTTTTAATATGACTGAGGAATGCTGAAGCTGCAACCTATGCTTAATAGCTCCTAGGCAATGACAGAACCTTTTCGCTAATGAAATTCAAAATCATCTCCCTGCTAACAGGTGCAAGTCTCGGAATAAGGGCCTCGCGGAACCACCTTTCGACATCATATTCCATTGCATAACCCATGCCACCGTGTGTTAGAACTGCTCTCTCGCAAGCAGTAAAAGCAGCTTCAGCAGCTAGATACTTGGCACTGTTTGCCGCGGCACCAATCTCGTCTTGTTTAACAGATTCTGTCTGGCTTGCGTCGTAAAGCCGAGCCGCATGATATGTTATCAACTTTGCAGCTTCAAGCTTCATATATGCATCAGCTAGCGGGTGCGAAATTCCCTGATACGCACCAATAGGACTTTTAAAGACAACTCTCTCGCGTGCATAGTCGGCAGCTTTCTTAAGGGCTGCATAACCAAGGCCAAGGGCTTCGCCGGCCAAAAGGCAACGCTCAGCATTCATGCCATGAAGAATCAGCTTAAATCCCTTTCCCTCTTCCCCAATAAGCGAGCTTTTAGGGATTTGGTAATTATCAAAAAAGACTTCATTTGCATCGACGGCGCGACTTCCCATCTTCTTGATCTTGCGTAGGTCAAGGCGGCCTGGCTGGTTCCGGTCTAGGTCGATGTAGAATAGGGACAGACCCTCGCTAGGCTTCTTGACTTCTTCCAAAGGTGTAGTTCGAGCCAATAAGATCATCTTGGAGGCAACCTGAGCGCAGGTAATCCAGATCTTTTGACCTGTTACGCTGTATCCATCTGATGTCTTCTTGGCGGTGGTTGATAGGCCCAGTGTATTGAGACCAGCATTAGGCTCTGTAACACCAAAGCAAACACGCAAGTCTCCAGAGACAATCTGAGGCACCGTATCCAGTTGCTCGTCTGAACCGAATCTGGCGAGCGGTTGAGTGGCATACACGTTGGCATGGATGGATTGCGCACCAGCCATACCCGCTCCAGATTCAGCAATAGTCTGCATCATTAGAGTCGCCTCCGAGATGCCTAGGCCAGCGCCACCCCGACTCTCAGGAAGTGCCACACCTAGCCAACCGCCTTGTGCAAGTGCTGCATGGAAGTCCTTAGGGTCTGTCCCGTTTTGATCGCATTCCTGCCAGTAGGTATTGGGGAACTCAGAACAGACTTGGCTCACGGCATCTCTCACCATGAGCTGATTTTCAGTGAAGCCAGCCATCCCCATAAGTCGTTTTGGTCGCGTAGTTGAAAAGGCATGATGATGTTGATTTACTGCGAGGGAGCGTCGTGGGGATAAAAGCACAGGACGCTTCAGATACTTGACTGAATTCGAAGCTGATCGTGACATGTTGTAGTAAATTTGTATCAGTATAATCACGTTTAAATCTTGGAAGAGTCGCTTACAGTCGTGATACCTTGTCTGGGTGGCTAGTGATGGCTAATATATACTAGTGGCAACGGGAAGATCTACTACTAAAATTGCCTTAACCAGCCTGTCAGTGACACACTTGACCACGGTCGTGACTTGGAAGTATGTGCGTCAATCGAATCGACAACCATCATCGGACGGACAGCCGGTCCGGTCATTAAGTCACCGACTTTTCGGCTACTTTGATCGATTGCCGACTTAACCCATGTCAGACCATCTGAGGTGGAGCTGGGCCTGTGTCATCTGCCAATAAGACTGGGATCTTGTTTGTATGAGGAGGTGGCTGCTCACTTCTCGGCTACTTACAAGAAATCCTACTCTACCCCCACTAACCAGCCCCTCTTGGCTCAGCGGCCTCTTCCCTATTCGTCAGGTACTCTATGTTGACTGCCCCCTTGCAGTGGAAATTTTGGTCTAACAGCAGGTTTGCTAACAGCGGCTCACGTTGGTCCTTACTTACTGCGGTCTATAGCTTACCTTATTTAATAGTATCAACACATCTTGTCTAGTAACAGATCTAGGTATATAGTAAATACTATTTAAGTCCTTGCCCATGCTAACACTCGATTTAACATAGTACCCAGATTGAGTTAATATAAATCCCTATCCTAGGAACTATTAACAGGTAATTTATTATTGGGAACACTTACTCTACCTTCTTCTTCGATATTTCTTTCTCGTCGGTGGTTTTCGGATGGACCTGGACAAGCCCAAGCCGCCGACTATCGTTAGGCTTACTAGCCGGGAAGGAAGAAACATCTACAGGTGTCGGAGGTTGGCTCATGATTGCGTGTGATATCTGGTTCTCCCACTCAGTGCCATGTCTAGCTGGGAAAGAGAAGATGGATCAAAGTTGGATTGTCAGAACGCAGACGAGCAGAGTGAAAACAAGGCTCTGCGACCGGAGTTTTGGACCTCCGCGCCCAGCTGAAAATGCCTTGGCACCGGTCATGGGTCAGCATGATCTGACAGTGGTTAATTGTGGCGGTGCCGATCAAACAGCCCAACCACAACTGCTTGATAGGCGCCCTTGCGAGTTTACCTTTCAATTGGTTCTTGGTGGCTTGAAAATATAAGCAATATGCAAGATGCCGTGGCGATGCAAACCCCCAGTTAATTTCTGACCCTGGGTTCAATGTGATTGTATTTTCCAAGCAGCAGGCGACATACTATGGTAATTACCTAACGAACAGTATATCTCGCGTACATCTCCTCGCGTAATTAATGTCAAATCAGCAGTAGAGTTCCATACTTTCCGGAGTACGGAAATGTCGGCTCACATCGCCGGCCATTATGCTTCTTTGTCCGCCACCGCGATCCGGCTTATCCGGCTAAACACGGACCTCGATTACCCTACCTCTGGAGAACTTCAGATCGTAACATTGGAAGACCCACCTCCTTACTATGCAATAAGTCACGTTTGGAAACCGGGTGAATCTCCTGCGGTCATACAAGATGGTGATCAACTCAGACTGAGCAAGAACCTTACAATCTGTATCAGGCGACTTCAGCAACTTTGTCACCGAGATGATCCTCTCAGCCCTACTCTGAGGCACATATGGATAGATAATATCTGTATCAATCAGGCAAATACCCTTGAGAGGTCATGCTAAGTGGCTCTGATGAAGAGGATTTACAGCCAGTAGACAAGGACGGTAATCTGGCTGGGTGACCCCGAATCTGCATTGATTGCCGGTGGATGGCAGCTCATATCCAAGATATATGGTATCTTCAAAGAAGAAAACTCAGAAGCAAAGGTCATATCCGACATACCTCTTCGCACATATGACGAGGGACGTCACCTTGCACTCGGTTTGCCACCTCTAAGAGGACCTGCGGTGGAGATACCTCGAGCGCTTGATGCACTTAAGGTGGTTCACTAGAATCTGGGTTATCCAAGAGGTCGTCTTATCAAGTCAAGACCCCATTATTCTACATGGAAATAACGTTCATGCTTGGGAATCATTGGGTTGGGCAGCCGCATGGTTACGGAGATCTGGGTATACGCGTCTTCCTCAACTACCAGAGGAGTTGCGCAATCTGGACACTATTTCCAACCTCAGAAGATCAGGCACATCATGGTCTCTTGCCGCTTTGATCTCAATTACACAGATGAAATTTCAAGCAACAGACCAAAGAGACAAGATATATGGGCTTCTCGGACTGGCAACTGAGTGCCAGGGTGAAATGGAAATCCCACAAGCACTCAGACCTGATTATAGCTTGAAGGTGACGGACCTCTACCAAAGGGTAGCACGCTTCTTGATGGAACAGAACCAGTCACTTGCGATGTTAAGCCGTGCCAAGGGCCTCCCTGGGACAGAATCGAGAAACAACCGTCAACATGATTTAGCATTGCCTTCTTGGTGTCCTGACTGGAGTGACTTTCACAGCTATAATCTTGGAATCTCGACTAGCTTGTCCTGGATTCACTACCCTAAAGACAAGTCACCTGCAGTCCTCGGCTTCCCAAATCAATACAGAGCGTCAGGTGACTCCGAGTTGGAATTACTAAGTTCGGACAACTCATCAGAGAACGAATCGATACTTGAACTCTATGGCTTCAAGGCTGATCAAGTAAACGGTATTCATCACCTCGATATCAATCGTCCCAAAGATGGCGTGAAAACAGGCGATCTCGGGAAGAAATTGGCCCCAGCGTTAGAACTCGCCATGTCACTTGCCACACCTCATGGTGTTCTTCCATGGACGATAAGTTTCATTCAAAGCGCTACCGCGAACCAACATCAACTGAATGGAAAAGATACTAGTGAGGGTCTTGCTGACGGCGCGGCCTGGCTTTCGAACTTCTTCCAAAGATCAGAGAACATTCCACCAGCACTCAGCATAATGACTCAGCTTGAGTCAACGGCTATCAACGGTAGACCCGAGCGTTACGAAGCTCTTGTTAGGAATTTCTGTTTTGATCGCGCGTTCGTCACGACTTCACAAGGACGGATGGGAATAGCTCCTTCAAACACGCAAGTGGGTGACACCATCCTGATAATACCCGGAGGCGGTGTGCCATATATAGCACGACCTCTCGGTCAGTACTGGTCTTTTGTTGGTGAATCGTACATTGACGGACTTATGGAAGGGCAGGCGCTCCAAACTTACAATGGGCCTCTGATGAAGAAGCAGTTGTTCAGTTTTATGTAACAGTGACTTGAATTTTTATACATTATTCATATGTGCACAGCGAATGGCAATCGCAGCGGTATTCCAGTATCTGTTCGTAATTTGCACAACTGATGAAAGTGGATATCTTCTATAGGCTGTTCTCGTTTTTCGGGACCGACGGGTTCGTTCCCTCAGGTCGCCACTATCATAAGGCTTGTATACCCAGAGCCTAGGGCTACTAAGAGAAATAAAATGATATATCAGCCGGAATGCATAACCGATGACACCGCAACGTTCTTAGTTTGGGGTTTTTCATTGGCTGAACAGGTTCTCGGAAAATGCCAACGATGAATCTAGATCTTCCGGACGGAGATTTTTCTCTAAGCAGTAAGGGTATGTGGAGGTGAAACTGGGGTTCGGATGGATATTTTCCGAAGGATTCCTTGGCTTAAATCAGTAAGGCAGTTATGATGGGTAAAGGATTCTGGGCTAATAATGATAAGGAAGGTTCGGACTTCTTGTGCGGCGAGGTAGACTCGCTTAGTTTACAATGGGTAATTTGCACGAGTATTTATGGGTAAAATCCACAACTTCGGCGGTGAAGTCACGGATGCGGCCAGTCTAGGTTACTGTAAGTGGGGATTCAGCAGTTTAGTATACGGTAACCTTTATGAAAAGTCAACAGTTTCACATAGTTGAACGTCATAGAGGTCTTCCTAAAGCTATAAATTGGGGGCCATTTCCGAGGAAAATATTCTTTTTAGCATCCAGACATCAGTTCACTATCTATCATACTCTCTTCTCAACATTCAAAATGCATTTCACGTCTATCACCGCTGTTGTCCTGGCCACTTTGGCTACTGGTACTCAGGCGTGGCAAGGTATATCTCATGTTCAGAAAACCTATCACATGTAACGAACTGACACTGGGCACAGTTACCGCCTACAACAATGTAGGCAACTGCAAAGCCAACAAGCAAAGCACTTACCGTATCATCTCCGGTGCTGGCAACAACGAAGCCTGCATCAACTTCAGCGGAGGTAATGCCAACACCAAGTGCACAGAGTACCTAAACGGCGGCACCAGCAACCGCGGCTGCAATGGTGGATTCAACGTTCGTTCCATGATCCAGGAAGCTGGAAACTGCATCGTTTATGATCAACCCAACTGTGGCGGTAGATACCAGGACAGCAATGGTCCTACCAACAGGGCCTGCGCCTCTCTTGAGCGTTACAACTGGGGTAACATCAAGTCCTTCAAGTGCAGGGGTTGTAAGTTCATCTCATCATGTCATATTTGGAGATTCATGCTGACAAACCTGACCAGAAATAGGATGCTTTGTTCTCAGGTCTGAGTCCAACGATATTAGAGAGGAGCATAGGGGTTAGACAAAAATATGATCAATGAGTTTGGACCAAATACTATAAGTTGAGCCGCTTCAATGTACCTAGTAATAGACATACAAAACCACGCTATATCCAATCGATACTACATGACACTCTGTACTTGGGACCCGTTCATAAAACGGCGATAACAATGTCGTCTCATCATTCAGACAGGGAGGACAGCTATCTAAGATATCAACGGCATGCATCGTCGTGCTGACCAATTACCATTGAAGTATTTGGATCTGTGGATCAACTAGCATATGCTCGATCCAGTAAGCAACAAGCGCTTATTCTAAGGAGGGTATAAAGCGGGCATCCCTGACTTATCAACCCCATATCCATACTTAACGCTGCTCTGTCGCTACGTTCTCCAGTTACAAACTCTACTTGATTATAACTATTTCCATGTCATCACTAGAGAGATTACCCCCAGAGGTGCTCCTCACTATTTGGGATCATCTTGACCCAGATGATCGGAAGAACCTGAGCGTGGTAAACTCCGGCCTCCGGACGGCATTGGCGCCATGTCTCTACAAGGTCCTTCGAGTCAATTGTCCGCTGGTGGAAGACCATATAGTCCCATCAATCGTCACCAAGTATGGAGCTCATTTTCTGGAATTGCGCTTAGATGTCACTTTTTATCCGAAAGAGTTGGGGAGATTACTCACAATCTGAAGACGAAGAGAATGAAGAAGAAAGCGACCCCAAGTGGTACTGGACAATCCCTCCCGCATCAGTCTGGGCACGCCAAGAAGCCGACGTATACATCATCCACGATCTCACCAAGTTCAAAAACCTACCGCGCTGCAGAACCCTCACCCTTTACACCAACGCCGAAAAGGACTTCGAGATGGAAGAAGCGGACTGGGATGAGAATTGGATTTCAAACAACTTGATGTATTTCTGCACCGAATCTGAAAATTGGGAATTGGTCGTGGCTAAGGAGCAGAAGTACCCATGGCGTGCAGCGCTACGGGATATGTACCACGACATTGCGACTCTCTCAACCGTCGACGATCTAAAGGTTCTGAACTTCTTGCCTCGAAAGACTTCTTTCTGGCAGAAGGATGAATGGGCCGGGTTTCTAGGAAGGTTAAAGAAGTTGACCCTTCATACCTATGGCGGCAATAATGGCAGTGGTTGGCGGGTTAATACGTTGCCTGGTTTTCATGCCTTTTTTCACGACTTGCCAGATACCATGCTTTCGCATGCGAATAATATGGAGTACCTCGAAATTAAGGCTCACGTCGAGGGCATTCTTGGAGGTGATGGCTCGTTATATCTGGCTCCAGGTTCCATACCAGCTCTGCGTGTTTTGCACGTGCACGGTATAGCAGTGACTTCAGTTTTACCTAGTTTCCTCCAAGAAGTACCGGGTACGTTGTCAGAGATCCGCATCACAGAGTGTGTATCCTTGGCTGAAGATACCCATGATGATGAACAACCAACTTGGGCAGAGTTTTGGAAGGCTGTGCGCCAAGCTGTCAAAGCGCCCGCGAAAACTATATACGCGCCGACAAGGAGACGGCCCATCACTCGAGAAGACTACTATTACCGCGGCGATGATCTTTATAAGCCGCCGTCTAACGAAGAGGAGGAGATCAAGACATTTCGGAAGAAGGTGAAAAAGGAAGATGGCTTTTGTATCTGGCCGTATGGGTGGATTGATAGGAAGTATGGAATGGTGTTTCCTGACTCTTAAATGAATCTCGCTCGCTGGAAGAGTGAGGAGGATAATATGGAGTTCAAACTGTTGATGGAGGAGGTACGGAGGGGTGGTGGCAGGTGCGAATCTCTATAAACTTGTACATCTGGGCTTGGGAGAGCATATTGACAGCACATAATTTACTGCTGGAGTGTATAACGGCCAGTATGCTCTTCATCAGGTCTTGACGTGACCACAGTCACTTCAACATGAGCTTGTAACCTGGTTTATAAGGACTGATGTGTTTTCACTAGCGATGTGGATAGCCCCTAACGTCTTTAAAACCTCGCCTCATTCCTCTAGAACAAGAAGTACTGCAATTGCTTATTTATGTGTCCGAGACTCGAAATCCCTTAGGCTCGTAAATAGATTGCGAAGCCTTATACCTTATCTTGACTCCAGAACCAGCAAATGCATTTCTGACCTTCTCCTCTCGCCCTTCCTCCCTCCTGGCGGCGGCTGCCAGCTCCTTGTCATACTTTAATGTTTTCCTTGCAGCATCCTCTGCCGTCCAAGGACGATACCCCCACAGTCCAATACGGCGTCTATTCCTTTTGCTTCTTATTTGGTGGAAGTGAGCCTTGATTTCCACAGCCTCAAGCGCAGGGAAGTCACCAGCTACCGCCCGCTGGCCAAGATATAAGATGCAATCGAGACATTGGACCGCACCATAGTGTCTGGGGAAGTATACGGTTAATCTTCTGATCGTTAGAGGAAGTAGGTCTGTCAGATATGTGGCTCCATCTGCTTTGCGGTCGAACTGGTGGTAACAATATGCGCATTGGCTGATTTCCAGAGTTTCGAGGTGTTCGAACCGTTGGAGCTGACCAGGGGCGATAACAATGGCGTCCGCTCTAACATCGCCCTCGTTGTGTGGCAGAAGGTTCCTCTCTCCATAGTCAAGTGTTAGATGTTGAAGGGCTGACTGTGCCGGTCGCAACATGGTACTGAGTCTCCGCGGAGGATGCTCATCATCCCAGTAGTTGTTCAGACGACTAGCATAAACAAATGTCTTTAGTCTCGTTGTCGTGCTGACAATTCTGCTGACAACATTGATATCATTATCCCCAAAATTAGTCAACGGCCAATCCAATAGCCGGATTTCGATAAGACTCTCAAGTGCGGGACGGCAAATGTCTACATCGAATGGCTCCCCGATCTGATAAAACTTGTCCCAATAGCCGCGCAGGACCAAGACCTCGATCTGGGGAGTCAGTCCGAGGAACCGTGGGATATCAAAGAGGGCCAAATCCGAAGAGTGTTCGCCATAGCGCCTATGAGATTTTGTATAAAACTCGAGGTATCTCAAGCTTGGAAGATATGGGACTGTTCCCAATTGACACGAGATGATTGTGAATAAATCGCACGTTGATCTGAACGATCTGTTTTGCCAGTTGGTGTTACGGTCGTGATCAGGAAGGCGTATTTTCAGCCTTTCTAGGCTGGAGCAAAGCGCAAGTGTGAGACTCACTTCGGCGGTCTCGGGGTGTCCATCGTATATAGACTGAACGACTGGGCCATAAACACCAAGTCCTGACGCCACATCTTCCACAAAAGAAAAGCCAGAGCTATAACGCGTAGAAAGAGGCAGGTCGAGGCTCTTCGTAGATTCTGTCAAATCTCTTTGGCAATTGAACATTTTAAAGATGTACTTTGCCCCGTGGGATGGTCTAATAGAGTGGAAAAGGATAGGCAGTGCGAGTGAGCGGCATAATCTGTTGGTTCCGGTTAAGCTGATAAAGTCTTCAACATTAACCTTAGGGACATCGTTCATATATTCGGACCATTTCTCGTGAGGTGGGCGGAATAGGTGGTAGAAGATCGAGTCGATGATTTCGACGGGAAGATCTTCGAAATTTGGCATTATGCTATGCTTCCGTTGGTGCCTCTTTGCACGATGAGTTATGACTGTTCTGGTAGGTGGTAGACGTCGGCGAAAAGATAGAAAGATCGCAGAATAGCACGGCTGTTGTGTGTAATGACTGCAGTGTTTGTGCGATGTGATTACTGTAAGTAGAAGGAAGAGAGAACAAAGGGAGGAAAGGGAGGAAAGGGAGGAACAAAGCTCATTTTATGATGAGCTGAAACTTTATTTCGAAGCAGAGCAAAAAGGTTCGGTTGCAGCAAGGGAGTAATGATCCTTCAACGAAAGTTTAAATTCATTATAAAAACCTTGTCAAAGATGTGTCACTCGATCTTAATCGGAATGACTCAGACGGCAGCAACAGTAGAAACAGTAAATCACTTCAGCCCTCACGTGATCCAATCTTGCGTATTCAGGTCCTATTTCAGCTTTGTTTCAAACGGATTCTTGTTTCTGTCTACCGGCACCGTTTACCGTTATCTTCAGCCCAAGACCTGTACTTTACTACAACACTTGATCCCATAAATGACTTTTCAATCTCGCGCCTGTTAATCGAGATATCTCGTTCAGGATTATCCACAAGCGTCATCGGGCTGACTACATGATTCGGATCGTATTTTGGTGTAGCGACACGAGCGTTGATTTCGACATGTTCAAGTAAAGGAAAGTCCCCAACTACCACCCGTTGGCCAAGGTGCACGATGCAATTTCGACATCGATATCCTCCTCCGTATCTGAGAAACGATATAGTTAGCTTGCGGACGGTAGTGGGGAGCATGTTTGCGAGGTATGTGTTTCTTTCAATGTTGCGGTTGGGTCCTAGAATTTGGTGAGGACAGTAACAGAATTGGTCGATCTCGAGAGTCTCAAGATGTGTGAATTGTTTCAGCTGATGACAGTCGATGATGATATCATGTGTATCAGGAGAATTGGGCTCTTTATTAGGTCCTCGCTCTCCAAAGTCAAGTGTCAGGTATTGCAGAGTTGACTTTACTTGCAGCAACATGTTGACAAGGTGCCGCGGGGGATACTCGTGATGGAACAAACCCAATTCCCAGTCACTGGTAAGGCTAGGTTTCTTGACACTGGATAGATACTTGAAAGTCCTGAGTTTCTGAGTCGTAGCGAGGAATTGCTTGAGGACATAACTGTCCGTGTTCCTTCTTGTCAAGTCCCATCCTATCATCTGTATCTCGACAAGACTCTCGAGCGCGGGACGGACCTTATCTGCAGAGAACCGTTTTTCAAAATTGTCGATCTTGAAGCCGTCTCTGCCCCTGAGTACCAAGACCTCAAGTCGTGGAGTAAATTCAAGAATAAGGGGGACACCAGAGGCGACTATACCATCAGTGGGTTCAAGACCCGTCCGTACTTCGAGGTATTTCAGATATTGAAGGAGAGCGGGGGTACGCCGCTTGTCTGAAATTGCCTTAAACAAATAGAAGGTGTTTTTGAAAGAAGCCCTGCTCCTATCGAGAGTATCAAGACGAATCTGCAGTCGCTCCACTTTAGAACAAAGTGTAAACGCCAGACTTGCCTCGATGGATGGATGATCTTTTATCAGCGCATAGTCGACAGCGTTTAGACCTGCAACCGATAGCCTCTCGGCCGTACGCTCCACCAGACGATAGTTGTGAAGACCGCTTTTGAAAGGTAGAGATATGGCTTTCGTAAATCCAGCAAGTTCCTGATGCCAGTTGAGCATCTTGAATATGTATTTGGCTTCATGGTAGTCATAGAAGCAGTGGAACAAAAACGGTAGGGCTATAGAGCGACATCTTTTGCTGGTTTGGGCCAATCTGAAGAGGGCTACGCTATCTCTTCCAAGATCTGTCGTTGGTGATTCGGGGTATTTATCATTGCAGTGATGGCATAGGTCCTCGAGGACGTAGGTGATGATTTCGTTGGGGAGCTTTTCGAGGCGCGATAGGGGTCTATCCTGGGTTTGCTTGTCACACATCTGGTGATAAAGATTCCCGATTCGCACTTTTTGACTGATGAATAGAGGGTTTTGTTGATGTTGAACAAGGAAGACCTGCCGTCTTGGAAGGACTAGGCGAGATATCTTATAACCATTATAAAGTTTACTCCCAGGCAGAGAATAAGGTTTCGCGCAAGCAGTGGCCTCACGATTCTTAAGGAAGTGTAATACTGTCGACGGAGAACCTTATTCTTCATTATTCTCATGATACAGGGGCCTAGAGCCAAGCTTTAAAGATCTTCTAAGACGAAAGACGGTTGGCTAAACTCGTCAGAAAGTTATATTGAAGCTCGACCTTCCAGATCACATAGGCCAGAATCTGTGTATGACGGTACCACCAGACCGAAACATCGACGTACAGTATACAAGGCCGTATTCTCAATGGACGAAATGACTGAAAGAAGCTCTGGAACAGGAATCCTAAGCAAGCTCAGGGGCATCGTCCGTCGGCGTCCAACCAAAAGCCTTCAAAACACCAACCCATGCGCCAACAACAAAAAGGACAGCCTTTAGTCCAAGGATGATTCCTTTTCCCGCCAGACTGTCAAGATCAGGCAGCTGTAGATGTTAGCTCTGAAGTCAGTGTAGAAAGGCGGGTAGCCTACCTGCTGATTACTGCTCTTCTTGACCCAATCGAACGCTCTCGGCATCATAGCCTTTTCGTAAACAATGAGTTGTTCGGAGACCAGGTCATCCGTTATGACTGCATCCATTCGTGAAAGTTCAAGTAATGGACCAAGTGCGTCGGCCGTGTCGTGGATAGCGTTGTTAGCGCCCATTCCTCGGGATGGAAGCATGGGATGGATCGAGTCTCCGATAAGCCAGACTCTTGGATGTGCAAGTTCCACATCTGACTTCTTGTTGAAGAGCTTTTGTCTCCAATCAACGGGCGTGTCGCCTTTCGCATATCGCCATGGTGTAGTCATTAGATCCTCATTATCTACAGCATCCACTAACTTGTGGAAGTCAGGATGGAAGCCCGCTTCGGTGAGTTTCTCTCGCATCAGAGCTTTCTTATCAACGTCTTCTGGTAGATCCTTTGATGAAGGTCCCGTTGTCCATGACATGCCCAAGAATAGTGATGCTTGTTCCTCGTCGTAATTGATCGGTTTGTCGGAGGATTGCTTGGATAGGCTGTCGGGTAGATATGCAGCTGCGAATACCATGGCCTTAGAGTTCCCGGTGTATATCGTACCCTTCTCTAGAAGCTGCTTGGGTAAGGTCTGTAGAACAGACCACGGGAGATGGCATTTGCCTAGAAAGCCACCATGTCCTGGCTTGATCTCTGTGATGATGTTGTCCAGGCCGATCTGCTTATTAGTCCGACTTCCACTTCCCTCAGCAGAAACAAGCACGTCGCAATCCTGCCAAGTACCATCGTCGAAATGAACCCTGACACCCCTCTGTTCCATCTTTCCCTCCAAAATCTCATATTTCACATACTTCTTCCCATACACAATAGCATCTTGCTCCTGTAGTGGCTTCTGCAAGAAGTCCCTCAGTCTCGTCCTTGCGATAGGAGCACTCTTCTCATAAAGAGGAGCTTTACTCAGATCAATCAGAACTTTCAAGTCAGAAGGACTGAAGATGCATGGTGCGGATGATACGACACCTCCAGACTTGCCGAAGAGTGGGAGGAGCTGGGCGTATTGCTCTGATGTGAGACAAGCTTTGAAGCCGGCTAGGGCGTGTGCTCCGAGACGAATTTGGTAGCCGCCTCTTGAAGAGCCTTGGGGATCGCGTTCGTAGACTGTTACTGAGATTGAGTCGGAGTGGTTAAGGAGACCGTTTGCTAGACAGGCGCCGGCGAGGCCGCCGCCTATGATTATGACTTTGAGGGGTGCCATGATGAAAGTGATCGGAAGTGCCAGTTATAAATCTCGATTTGCGCCGCACGACTTCTTATTAAGATATTATCGCCAACCCCAGTCTTATTTCTGCTCCCGGGCGTAGCAAACAATATGCAGAGGGGAATTTCTTCCCCTTACACGTCTTGTGAGTATATCCCGATCCGGTCTAGTACCCCGTCGGCCCGGGTCCACCGGTCGGAGGGGGCCTTCACTCATCCCCCACAGGAACCGTAGACTCCTTCGTCGGCGTCTCCCCCCTTCTCAACTGCGCGAAGCTCGCCGCAAAAGCTCTACAAAATCCCTTCCAAGCAACTTGTCCACACAATGTCATTTCCAAGTCCCGCAACAGCCTTACACGAGAGTCCGAGTCCAAAAGGCCCACCCCTGTTAAATGCACTATCTTATCATCGCCGTTCTCAATCCAGTCTTCAGGGTCGTGCAACTGATCTAGTCGCACAATGGTCGGACGGGTCGTTGATGTGAGACGTGATGGAGAGAGTTCTAGATAACAATATATATAACCCATTGACACCGTCAGACTTAGAGCATCGTAGCATGCTAGGCGACGGGAGGAGCGTATTGTTTTGAAGATTGATGCTGCGTGCCAGAGACACTGCCGCGCTTTGGAACCATTTTGTAAAAATTGTTTGAAATTCTGTTTCGCCTCGAGCATTTGTTGTTTACTCGCTTGCCATCCTGTAGCGGAGTGCAGTATCTCCAGCGGAAGACGTTTAAGTATCGCTAAGACATGGAAGAGAGTTTCCGTTCCGCTAAATGCCGCCTTGTCAATTGATGCTTCAAGTTGAGGGTTTTCGTAGTCCGGGAATCGAGTGGTCTGGTTTTCGATGAATGCCGATCTTAAAAGTTGCGAAGATCGGAGTTGACGGGCTATGTTCTGCTCATCGATGAAAAGCTCGAGTAGAATCATCTTCGAGACAAAGGTCGATTTATTATCTGTATCTGAAGCTGTCATTTCCTTCGCTATACGCCAATCCTGCAGACTTCTGCAACGCCATACATTCTCATCGCAGGGTAGTTGACGTGTAATATCTCTGAAGTTGAAGATTAGAGGCGTCCCAAGGAACAGATGTCCTATGCATTCTAGTCCTGGAAGACGGTCAGTACATTTATCCTCCCATTGGGATCTTGCATCCTACCTCGAATACAACTGGCGAGGCGAAGTAAGCTCTCCGTCTCCAACCAAACTTTCCATTCCTGCTCGGGGTCAGGTCGTTGTACCTTGTTACCTCGTATGTCTGCGGTGATTAAGTCCCAGCACATAGTCGCAAGACTGTTTCTTTTATGCTGCAGCACGACTTTGTCTCTGTGCGACCCAGAGAACATCCATAGAACATGAAGCAGAAATACAGATTGCACAGTCGCTAAATCGGGCTTCATCAAGTTCTCCAAGACCTATCATTGCATCCGTCAGTATGAATTCAATCTGTACCATCCTTTGACTTACTGTAACCTCCACAGCCCGAGTGAGTAATTCGCATAGAACACTGGTATACTCATCCGCTCCTTTGATCTTCGAGTAGTGACTTCCCACCGCTGCGATAGCTAGAAGTAAGATCCAAGGAAGCTCAGGGTCTTCTAGACAAGACGGGTGTAAGAATGGGAACTGAGGGTCAAAGTACTCGAAGTAAAGCTCTACAAAGGCATGTAGAATAGGCGGCGGGAGGAAAGGCGGGTATTCATGACATTGACTCCTGTAAAAGACTTCTAAATCTTCTGATGCCTGGTCTGGAATACGCTGGGTGTGGCCGTATATCTCTGCGCCTGCCATCTCGAGACTAGCTTCTTGAGGCTCTGGGAAGGATTTGCAGGTCCTTGTATATGGCGAGCATATGGTTGTAGGTCTGAGATAGCTTTGAGAAGAGCTTTCTGACCTTGGCTGAGGCTGCGTGGAATTTGGTACAGAAACTGAAGGTGTCAAGATCGGTAGTGTGTCATGCTGAAAGTCGGGTATATCAAAGGTCATATCCAGACCATCCATAAACCACGGAAAGGCAAAGCTAGACATGGTAGGATTCCAGGATGTCTCAAAATTGTCCATTCCGTTACCCGTATGGTTGAGCGATACGTCCGTAGAGTTTTGATGCCAAACTTGTCCGTCCAGCTGGGTCGCAAATGTTGTGTCCGCCGGTAAGGTCGATATGCTGCTTGTGTGGGATGAAACAGAGGGAAGATGATTCCATCCGTCTAAGCCTATTTCACCGAAGTCGGTAGTATCTTCTGTCTGTACAGCAATACATTCTGAAGCCGTTGAGCCTACCGGGCTCCGGATATCTACTTCATTACGACTACCAGATGGTGTCGCAGAAATAGCCCCACCACGAGGATACCTACATTCAAGCCTCTTCCTTTTACATCTTTCACAAGGTAACCCCCTTTCGCATCTCAATTTCGACTTGGAGCATGGCAAACAAGCTTGACCAGGCTGACGAGCAGGTCGTTCATTATGCTGAGGGCCATGCAAAGAGCGATGACGAACGAGGGTGTCGCTACAGTAATCGTGTCAGTTCCAGGGTCATCTGGGTCCTTCCTTTTATTGAATAGCCGCCCTTACTTCCTTGAGAACGACTTCTGGCAAACTTGACAGACAAACGGCTTGAGGCCCGTGTGTCGTCGGAGGTGGCGATCGCGATGTTCCCGGCGCTGGAATGTTTCGCCGCAGTATTCACAGAATAGTGGGTTGAGGCTTGCATCGGGCTCCATTCTGTTTACCCCGTCGCTTCGGGGTTCCGGATTCTTAAAACGTGTCTCTTTGGTGTTTGAGAAAGACGAGAGTTGGTGAAGCTCCGTCGGTCGATGGGCCGGGGCGAGGTCGGTTTACCCCGTCGGCCCCACATCGCTTCGAATCCCGAATCGGACTAGTAGCTTATGCCCACGATGGACCTAAGGATAGGGTAACAGAGCAGCATTGTCTGGCGATAAAAGCTGAGATACGTTGGAATGTATGACTTGAACAGTAACGGCTATCAAGTTTCGATCATGGAAAAGACTACTCTTGAATGGTTTGGTGCAACAACCTTCCGCCTTCGCACCAGAGGAGTAACCATTTTCCTCGACACATGGCTTGACAAACCAAGCATACTGCCAACACTTTTATCAGTTGATGAAGTAACAGAAGCAGATTACATCTTCATCTCCCACGCCCACTTCGACCAGTAAGTACCTTAGCCTCTCACTAACCACAATACTAACACGCAAAGCCTACCAGGTGCCGATCGCATCGCTATTAAAACAGGCGCCATAGTAATTGCAAACAATGAGGCGATAAATCTTCTCCGTGCCGCAGGTGTCCCAGAAGATCAACTCATCCCTGTACAAGGCGGTGAGCGCATCCCATTATTCACCAGAAAAGTCAGAAATGATTCCGCTCTACGAGCACCCGGTCTTCCTGGTGCACCTACGCGCCCATTGCACACGCATGCAGCTCTGTCAGTGGATGTATGGCCTTCGCTACACTGCTTTATGCCAGAGGATCATCCCGAAGTTATCGACACAGCAACTGTTTATACAGGTTCGGCAAGTCCGTATAGCTGTATATTGGATATAACCGTGGGTATGAAATACGGCCTACTAAAGATTGGCGATCTCATGCCGCCCGATAAATTAACCCCTGGTCATCGCTCCTTTATCGAGTACGTCAACGATACCAAGAACGTCTTCTCGCACTGCGATGGCGGTCAATTGATGTTCAACTTCATCACTGGTGAAAAAGCACTACTGTGGACTGCCCATCTCGGTGGTTACGAGGGGATACTGCGAGATTTGAAGCCAAAGCCTGATATTGCGATCATGGCTGTTGCTGGAAGAGCTAATTTGAACGGCAGGCCTTTTGACGGGAGTGCCGCTGAGTTCGCGGCTATGAAAGTGGATTGGTTGGGATGTCCGAAGAGCGTTATTTGGTGTTTACATGATGAAGCGTAAGTCGATATTACAGCCAAAGGCTTTGAGACTAACTTTGCTCTAGGTGCATTCCGCCTTGGAGGATTGATACAAGGGCTGCTACGGAGGCTGTTGAGAAGAATGGGAAGACTAAAGTGCTGGAGTTGGAACATGCTCGTGTTTGCGAGCTTGATATGTAGAAGGGTGGTAGCTGGATAATATAACATGATGAGTAATCAGAGTATTTCACGTCAACTTGCCATCTTTGAAGGTCCATTTGGGGTTTTTGCTGGTCATTTTGTTATAAGTATTTCTACGTGTGGGGTGTTCCCTCTTACCTCCGACCCGCCTGCTTTATGGAACACCAGTAAGATGTCTCGGTCAGGGTCCTCTGCATGAGTGTTGCAACCCGACAAGGCTCCCAAGAACTTCCACTACCAAAGTCATCATGGCCCAGCAACCGACATACTTACTTGCCCCAAACTTCACCTTCAAGCCGCGCGGCGGCCCTATCGCCCTTGGCAACATCATCGCCGACCCTTTCCGCCCCCATCGCGTGCTTACCGCGATTGACGAAGCGGCCCGGGCCGCTCGCTACCCCCGCATTGAAACCTTCGCCGAGCTCGACCGCACTATCGCGCGCGGATCCGGCCACGATGTAGCCGTCGCTGTCTGGGCTCAGTTCCTTCAGGGTGTCGGTGCTTCATTGTCTGGGGATCGCGCCGTTGAGAAGTCTACTGAGTATACCATGGATAAACTGGAGACGGAGTACTTTGTGCAGGATCCGGATCAGGCTGAGATTGAGGCCAGAGTGAAAGAGCAGAAGGTGCGGGGTGTCATGGCTGGGACGTTTGGCCTTCGACAGCCTGTGTACATGATTACTGCTGTGAAGATTGCGAAGGGCTTCTCTGCCAGCACTACTACGGGAAAGCGAAAGGGTGTAGGTGTGGAGGCCGGGATCCCAGTAGCAGAAGGCATCACCACCGGTGCTAATATCAGCGGGGGAGTCGAAGCTAGCTCGGGCGACTCGTGGAGGGCGGGCGAGGATATCATTTTCGCGTACCAGCTTCTGAAGATTGAACTGAAAGGGTGGAGGACGAAGAGAGTTGAGGTTGATGAGTTTAAGTCTGATGCAGCTTTTCTGGACATGCAGGATAAACCTGACGAACTCGATGAGGAGGATGAGGATGAGGATGATGGCAGTGATGTTGAAGTGGCTGCGGCTGCGGCTACGATCCAGGACTTGGAAGCCGCTGACGAGGACAAGCTTGCAACCTCGGCGGTGGCTGGTACTCCTGGCAGCCAGGTACATGTCATTCGTTTTCCTAGTGACAACTAGACATTTTCTATTACAGGCATATATATAGCATACCTTACTATCATACAAGGGCTCCTAGTTTCGCCCATCTCCGGTCATCATCTGGTTGTTCTATCTCCCAAGGCGCTACATATATTTGTCCATCATTCGTTGCAGGAGAGATAATCTCAAACAGCTTCAACATCCCCTCTCTGGTCTGCGCCCTCTTCCTAACATCTCCGTAAATGCTTCTCCCAGCGTTACTTTCTATATATCCCAGCAACATCCCGGCCATCCCCGCTGCGACAGCCGTGGCAATTGAAGTACCCTTCCGATACACGTCCCCAGCCTCATGGCTCAAGCCTGAAGAAGGCACATCTAATCCCAAAGTCCCTACTGCTACTCCATTCCGTGGTGGATTAAAATCTTGAAAGGCACCATTGCTGTTTGTAGCGCGTATGGAAATGACGCATTCGTGCCGAGCGGGAAACATCTCTGCTTGATTTAGACCAGAATTCGCTGCTGCGGCAAAGAATATGATTGAGTCGTCGTGGTCGTTTACTGCTTCGCGAATGGCTTTACTGATGGATGCTTGCTTGTCTGGGAACCCGAAAGACATCGAAATGATGTTCGCATCATGTTCCGACGCCCATTCGATTGCCTGATCTTGTCAGTACCCTCCCAAATATCTCTTGCTAGTAGGCTTACTTTTGCTATCGCCTCACTGGCGTTGGTCAGGCCCACCGCATCTCTCGCAACACGCGCCACGTAGATATCAGCTTCAGGCGCAACCTTCATTACCAACGATACAAGATGCGTTCCGTGGCCGTTGCAATCTGTTGGCTCTCTCGCATCTTCGACAAAATCTCTCCATTCAGCAAGTCGATTTCGCCGTAAGTTTGGTTGGAAGAAGACCGCATCCGGATCATAACCTGTATCAAGAATAGCTATCCGAACGCGCCTCACCGGAGCTTGACTTGCTGATTTGAGCTCTGTGTTCAACAGCTGGACTCTCCTGAGCCATCTCTTGGCGTCCTTCTGATCCTTAGACAGTTTTGACTGCTCGACTGGAATTCCAATCTCTTCGAGACTTTTAGGTTGTCGAGTAGTTGTTGTTTGCATTCGTAAAGAAGGCATGTTATTCACTATATCTTTCCATCCAGTCCCCTGGACCAGCTCTTCCAGAGGGGCCACGACATGTTCATAAAATATCTTCCTCCTCTTATGCAGACCCTTGGCTAATTCATCGGCGTTGACGCTCGGTGTGAATGGAGCTTTCGCAAAGATATTTGGGTCCAAACAGTTTTCCACTGCAGCCCTATACTTGGGGTAGTCAAAGTCACGCCATGGACCTTTCGTATCAGACCATCCTTTTGCGTGAAGCCAATCCTGATTTGCTTTGGATATCACGTTATTCTTTGGAGCTGAGTCATCCAACAGACATCCAAGCCCAATCTCGACAAGCATGATCCCAAGGTCCCTTACACGCGGGTATCGATGAATCTCCCCAGAGTTCGTTGTCGCTTCACTGACAGAAGCATCTTCCTCTCCAAAATGGACCGAGTAGTAGGGTTTCGAAGCAAATATAGACGGCTCTTCATCTTCTAGGGGAGAATTATAGTGCTTCATGAAGTGAATCGTTCGGCTCGTCCACGGTGTCTTAAGCCAATCGGAGTCATAGAACTGCCACACCGACCTGGCCAGTATATAACCCAGAATCGCTTTGACTTTAGGTGTCAAGTAATAGCTCTGGATAACATTGGCCAAGGATATACCCGGGGTATGGTCGACTATGTGTTGGAGCGGTTGCGAGTCGAGCAACCGATGTAGTTTGCCGTCATGTACTGTTAGGCAAAGACGAGCGTGTTGATCCCCTTGTCGAATGAGGTTGCAAAATTTGCCGTCCTTGACTTCTTCGGAGCATCTTTCGTTGTAATCAATATTCTCATCAAATCTAGCTCGCTTTTGTCGTTTCTTTTGGCTTTTGGAGCTGTTGACAACAGAGAGCTGAACGTCTTGCCATCTGCCGGTCATCAGTCTATCCCGAGAAGGGTCTGATGAGAAAAGCATATTGAACAAAGCGCTGTCTTGGTCATCAGAGGGTACAGACAGAAGCAGATTTGCCGAGTGCTCTCTCTTATCAACCCAGTCACAATCGCAGGTGCACCTCACGTGTTTTCGCAAGGTTTGATAAACCAGTTTCTTGGCATCATCCAGATGGTCTACTGGCATTGACTTCGAAGTGGTGATTTCTTCAGTTTTTTGTTTCTTGATTCCACCACGTTTCGTGAATCGTCGAATATGCAGGATGGCTTTCTCGGCTTCTTCGCCACTGCCAGCAGTTATTTTAGTCAGACCCTTGATGATGCTTGCTTCAGCCTGTCTGTATGCACTGGTGCCGTATATGGAATTTGCAATGCCTCTAAGACAAGGACAGTAGTCATCCTTCGGTTTTTCGGGCCACTGTTTATTATAAGCTCCTGTTCTAGTGACAGAATAATTATCCTCTAGCACTTACACAGCATATTCGTTCGATGTCACGTAGCAGCTTTGGCACTTTCAACAGCTGGTCGACTTGGTCTGAGAGTCCCTGCAAATAGTCCGCGAGGATAAATAGCTCGGCACCTAGACGACCACAGACGATACGCTGCTTCTTTTGTCCCACAAAGGTGGCGATTCGTGAGACCTTTTCGATGGCGTGCTGACCGAGGTCTAGAGCCTCCTCGGGGTCCATAGCTAAGGGCCAGGGCTCGGAGGGGTAAGTGAGGCTGAGGGTCTTGCGCGCAATTTTCGTCCGGTAGCTGGGTGAGGTAGCAGCTGAGAGAAGAAGATGAATTACCCGGAATCACATATGACACTAAACTACCTTCCAAAGTCGAAGAGAAGGAGCGTCCAGGGTATGTTGAGAAAGGGGATCTGAGAGCGATGTGGTAGCCACAGGGTTCTTGCTATAAAATTGGCTGACAAGGTGACGGGAGACCCGCGCGGTTAGGCTAACCTGATCGGGTTTCGAAGGGTGTGTAACCTCTTTGGATTACGCTCGCTGATTGGCACTGTCCTCCTTATCTCTTCTAAGCTTATCGCTCTTATCGATAACAGGATAGTGCTGAAGGCTACTGTCTAATTTTGAATTGTTGTGTATCGATGCCATGCGTAACAATTCCGAGACCCGATCGCTTTTATCTTTTTTTCTTTTCTTTTTCTTTTTAAAGAAAACCAGAGGTCGCAATTAGTTACAACAGTCTGAACATCGAATAAGTAGCCAGAATCAAGAGATATTAACAATGAATTAATAGTTGCGTTGAGACTGATAATAGCATTAACAATGTATTGATTTGTTTCCTACCCTATGCTGATAGCGATAGCGATAAGATATGCTAGATAAGATAAGTAAAAATAGCTGATGTCTCCGATACCCCACATTACCCCGCTGGTCCGTCCACGAGTCGGCTCGGCCCGCCGCCAAACTCTGATGTTAACCTGCCTTGATTCGAACATGAAGCCCCCAGAGGAGATCCTGCAAGGGGCGATATATAACGCCACCCAGACATGCCGCACATCACTGAGGGACTGTATTCAATTTGAAGAACTCATGAAAAATGAGTGGGCTGAGAACCGCCTTGCTGACTTTAATCTTTGGGCCTCAGGCGTAGGAGCCTCAGTTAAGGGGAAAGCATCGTTGGATGCGAGACTGGCTACGAGACCAGACGCCCGAGATGTTGTGGCAAGTTTGTTACAGGTACTGACCGGCGCTATCGAGGAATGCAAGGCTCTAGGTGAGAGAATAATAGCGCAAATTCTCATAAAGCAATTGTTGCTGACCGTTGATAAGTCGGAGGATCTGCTGAGGCTAGTCACGCTGGTGATGACGACCATTCGAGCTCAGATCCCGAAGAAGATCCTCCACGGTCCCTTTCTCCCTGGTCAGATGACACAGAGTCAGACTCAGACTTGGAGGCCGGATTAGAGGATTCCCCGTCGCCACTAGGCAAAGCGAAGGAAACCGTCAACTCAATACTAGACCTTCTCGTCCGCATCGCCATCACCATTCGTCGATCAGGGACGCAATCTCGCCTAAGGAAGGCAGATCGAAAGTTCAAGATCGAAGACCATGAAGACCTTCAACGACATCTCGTCGTGGTTATGCTATCACAAGGACCTTTCTCTTCAGATTACACGTTCTCCACTGAGCGGACGCACGCGTCCAAAATAACACCAATCCAATGGCGCTTGATAAATTGTAACCTGAAGCGCAGAAATCGCTTTTTGTATGCACAGAAGCATTCTGACGCCCTTGATACACCCTTTTCTAGCACAGTCCCTTCCTCTGAAACTCCCAAGCCCGAAATACAAGACTTGCCGGCACGACCACTCGGCTCTACACCCGTGCAGAAGCCATCGACGAAGTCTGTGGCTATGGCGACGAGCGCGTCTGGTATAACGGACTTACCTGCCGTTCTACCGGCTCTGCCAAAAGGACCGGCCTCATCACACGCTACAAGAACTAATTTATCAACTACGGTCATTAAATTACCATATCCCCATCCACCAAAGGTAGATGACGATGCCATGGTTTTCAGTTGTCCTTGTTGCTGCCAGACGCTACCGGTGGCTATGCTAGAGATGTCTCGATGGAAGTAAGCCTTGTTCTCCCTTCTTATCACCTCGTGTATGCATTGGACCAATGATTGTTGAGGACTGTTATTCCGTGATAGAAATTTCATCCTATCCGTATGCATGATTTGGGATGCCGGTTAACACTTTTTCTGTTTGTCTAGGAAACATCTCGCTGAGGATATCCAACCATACACCTGTGTATTGCCAGGTTGCTCAAGTCCGGAAGTCTTTTATGTCACCAAGAAGGAGTGGGAACTTCATCTGCGGGACGATCATGGAAGCACTGATATGTGGACATGCTTCGCCTGTCTCGACAGCCTACAGTTCGAGACAGAAGCCGATTTCGTAGCACACACAGTACAGGAACACAGCGAAACTATCTCACAAGGGCAGATTCATGCTCTTGCAGCGGCGTGTAAGACATCAATCACGGCCGAGATCACATCTTGTCCTCTGTGCGCTTGGCCAACCTTAGAGGATGGCGAAGCCAGTAAAATCGCAGTTCTGGACCACGTGGCAGAGCATGTACACGCATTTTCCCTACGCGCCTTACCCTGGGCACCGGATGCAGATTATGAGACGGAGATCGCCGTTCAAAAGGCTGAGAAAAAGGTTGAGCCTTGGCTCACAAAGCACAACCTCACTTTGGAGACATTGAAGGCCCTCGACAGCTCGGCCACAGCCTTAGCACCTTCATCGCCAGCCCCTCATTATTTTGACACCCATGATTATTTTGCTGAGGACTCGGAGGATAGCGGCTGTTCGACTGTCTCCGATGGAACCATTGAGCGTGAACTCCGGGAGGAACCGCCTCCGATATTTGAAGACTTGAACAACGAGGACGACGTTGCGGAACGAGACGGTGAGGCTGGTGAGTCCGAAGAAGACGCAGATCACACTGATTCGGACAGCTTTGTTGGCGAAGATATGAACGAACGGGAAAAGCCCGAACCAGGATTCACTGAATATGTCTCAAGGTATGCTTTCCCGCCACCTGTTTTTGATTAAGAGTAAAGATTTCTAATGTTTAAGGCACTCTAGGCTATCGCTGTGGTACACTCGGCAGGACACAAACCATGAAAAAAAGTATTATTTTCACCCTTTGTTGAGTTAGTGGGAAGAGCTTATTAACATGTGATGTGCCACTAGATCTAGTTACAAATTCAACCATACCATCAAGGCGGGCTATCATTCAATAGTTCGGGAGGCTGAGTCTTCCAACGGGAAATTTGCAATCAAAGTCTCCTTAAAGAGAAATGTAAACGTGGTGGAGATATACCAGGAGGTAGAACTGTTGCAACATGTCAGACACCCTGGTATTGTCAGGTTTGTTGATTGGTTCGAGACAAAGGTGGCCACTCTCCTGCAAGAAAAGTTTCCTTTGACTAATTAGCCACTAGGAAAAATATTATATCGTTACCGACGTGGCTGAGGGAGGCGACCTGTCTCAATACATCACCAACCAAGGAGGGCTTACAGAGTCAAGCGCTCAACGCGCCTTAAGGGATATTCTCCTGGCAGTGGAATATCTTCATTATCAAGGCATCGTGCATAGACGTATGTTACTCTGAGACCAACAAAGTGAATCGCAACTAATGAAAATATATTTAGACCTTACCATTCATAAGTTTGGTTACTTAACAAAAGATGTAAATTCTCGTCTCATCATCACTTCCCTAGCCCATGCGGACTGGGAGAAGACGGAAGAAAGGTCTATCATTCCGATGAACCCACCTGTAACCTCTCCAAAAGACAAGCATTTTGGAGGATTCGCACCTGAGATTATGATTAAGGAACGTTCAGGCAAACCAGCAGATATGTGGAGTATCGGTGTCATTGCATATTGGATCCTTGCTGGCTACTCGCCCTTCCGAAGTGAGAGTCTCTACGACCTGATTGAGGAATGCACCCAGGCTGAGATTGTCTTTCACGAACGTTACTGGAAGCACATTAGTAACTCCGCGAAAGACTTTATCCGACAGTTGCTACAACCCAAACCTGAAGACCGTTTAACCATTAATGTATGAGGCTTGCGTCTGTTTCTATTCCCTCCTTTTTCTCCCAATGCTAACTTGAGATTATCCAGGAGGCCAAACGTCATCCCTGGATCACAGAAAAAGTGGAGACGACTCAATTAAGGCCCCGTCTCGTGCGTGCAAGGTGGAGATGTGTCATCCTCAAGGTCCAGCTCGCGCTTCAAATTCAACAGCTTCCTACGCAGCAAGATAACACAGCAGCAAGCGGAGATGATACGCACGATAGATCCTGGGACGGCCGTTTTAACCAAAGGATGTCCGCTTGGCAGAATCGTATTCTAAGCGACCCTGATTTGGAGTTTGAAGAATTCTACGACGACTGTGTATACCGTTGCCAAAGGCCCTTCCGAACCGCAGGCTTAATTTATATGGCCGTCAAAGAGATAGAGCGTCTTAAGAGTGATGTTATCGGCACCAAGCCTTGTACCTTCTGGCAGCAAGGCAAGTGTGCTAGAGGCGACAAGTGTATATTCCGACATGACTAAGAGCGACCTTTGGGGAAAATTAGTCTATTTTACTGAACTTTACTTGGAGTTTAGAGGTGGGATGGATTATGGTGTATATATAATCTAGGAAGTCGATACCTTGATGAGGGATGTGAGACCTATAAACTCATTCCTAACAATTCATATTTAGGGTTTATCGCGATACAGTTTCCAAATTTCGGGAATGATAATAGCATATGTTGGTAAAGCCTGGCAACCATAATTTGTGGGGGTGTTATACTGTTGTTTCTTACCGAGTCTGGAACTACCTTGAGCGATGCTGTCGAATTTCTGCACCAAGGCACGACCCCGCGCGGCCCCGTCGGCTTCCCGCAACCGCACTAAGCATGGAATACAGATTGTTACAAATCGGGAATTGATGTATGAAACCGTGACTGGCAGATGATGTCTTCGGGTTTCGGAATCTTTGGACCGATCGGCACGGATCCAGAATCCGGCAAATGACCATAGTCTATATAGAATGGAATGAGGAGAAATCAAGACTGATTCCCCAACACTGGCATATTATTCTGTCATCATTCCTTTGCTGTTGTCCTTCCTCAGATCCATCATGCATCAACAAGTAACCGAAAGCAATAACCAAGACCCGATGATCTCAGAAAAAGGCCAAGTAGAAACCACCGATGCAATTCCCATACCCTCGAAGCCCGACTATCCTGAAGGTGGCCGTGAAGCATGGCTCGTCGTCCTAGGTGGCTGGTTCGGACTCTTCTGCACCTTCGGTCTCGTCACCTGCGTAGGAGTCTTCCTAGAACACTACCAAGATGGACCTCTAGCAGATTATTCTCCCAGCGCTATCAGCTGGATCACGAGTTTGCAGGTTTTCTTCCAAGTTGGAGGTTCGGCCATAGTACGTTTCTCCTCATTTATTCTTGTGGTTATACTGACGGCTGTAGTGGGGACGCGTTTATGATTCCTATGGACCGCGATGGCTTCTCTTTATCGGTACGCCGGTATACGTCTTCGGTCTAATGATGCTTTCGCTATCCACACAATTTTACCAAATCTTACTTTCGCAAGCTATCGTCAGCTCCCTCGGTTCAGGCGCCATTTTCAGTGCCTCTTTAACGTCTGCAACATCTTACTTCCAGAAGAAACGCGGCACAGTCTTTGGAATCATTAATTCTGGCTCTTCGGCGGGGGGTGTGGTTTTACCCATTATGCTATCCCGCCTCTTCAAGTCCATCGGATTTGCGTGGACTATGAGGGTAGTCGGATTTATGTTTCTGGCCTTATGTGCTATCTCATGTGTCCTCATCAAGTCTCGTCTTCCACCTAAGCCACGACCTTTTGCGGTATCAGATTACAAGCGGTGCTTCAAGGAGCCAGTCATGGTGCTTACTATGCTCGGTGGCTTCCTGTTCTTTTGGGGCATGTTTTTACCGTTGAGCTACATCATTATCCAGGCCAAAGCCAGTGGTGTTTCTGAGGGTTTAGTGCCTTACTTGCTGCCCATCGTCAATGGGATAAGTCTCATCGGCCGTCTAACAGCCGGCGCCTTCGCAGACAAAATCGGCCAATTCAACTGCATGTTGATAATCACCTCTTTCACTGGCATCCTGACACTAGTCCTCTGGATCCCCGGTAGTAGCAACACAGCAGCTATCGTGGCATATGCAGTAGCCTTTGGCTTTGGATCAGGTGGCTATGTATCCATTTTCCCTGGCTGTGTTGCGCAGATCAGTCCGATGGAAGAGATCGGTATGAGAATTGGTCTTGCTTCGTTGGTCAATGCGTTTGGAGCCCTGACGGGTAGTCCTTTGGGTGGTGCGTTGATTTCGGGCGGTGATAGCTTTCTTGGGTTGCAGTTGTTTTGTGGGTGTACTATGATTGCTTCCGTTTTTGTGTATGGGGCTGCTAGATATGTTCAGATGGGGTTTCGCTGGGGAAAGGTGTAGGCTTGTTATTAAGTAGATAGATACAAGAATTGTTTCCGCATAGCCGTTCCAATATTCAATAGGTAATCGAGACAATCTTATGGGTGTATTCCTCCTTCCTTTCCAAAATCAAATTCTGTGCAATCCACTTTCCAGCGTCCTCCCTCGAAATCGTATACCCAATCTCCTCCTTCTCCCTGCCCTTCTCAGGATCCTCAATACCAACTCTCACGGGCGCTTCGCTTTCACCATCTACCAAAAGACTAGCCCTCACGACACAGAAGTCCTCCCCACTAGATGCTAGCTTATCTGTCATGGCGATCTTATCGTCGCGCGCAACTGCGATTGCAAAGTTGTAAATGGGATACATAACGAGGGGATAGTCACGACCAAAGCGCGACGTTCCAGTTGTGCTGACGGCGACTATGAGGGGTTTCCCACTCTTGCCTTGCTTTCGAAGTTGGGTGATGGATTCGAGAAGTACGGTCATGCCGACTTCGCAGACCTTTGGATCGTCGATTGTTAAGCTCCACGGGACAGGTTTGCCGCCGATTGAAAAGAGGATCTCGTCGACTAGTCCACCGTCGGAGTTGACTAAACACTCGCTGACGGCTTTTGAGTCATGGGCATTGCCCTCTACGACACGAAGCGCGGGATATTCTGTCTTGAGAGCGTCAAGTTTAGAGGGGACTCGACATAGCGCAATGCAAGTATGGCCGGCGGCGAGAGTGACTTTGAGAGCTGCTAGGCCGATGCCTGTACTTGTACCGAAGAAGGCGACTGTCTTGGTTGAGGATGTCATGTTGGCACAAGTATATGAGAGTGATACGAAACGAAGACCAGGTGGCGAAGAGCGGTCGTTGTGTAGAGATAATGATTGACATTTAGTGCAGGCAGCAGAATAGAGTCAGGTGGTATTTCGGAGGATCATTACACCGAGTCATGCGACGTCGAATAAATCGAGTAACGAGCGATGTAGGGCGGTGGCACAACAAAGAGACGTTGTTGGTCATCATGAGTCTCTTGTGGTCTAGACCCAAGCAGCTGATCTATGGACAACTACCGCTCCGCCATAAGCCCTAGTCCAATGCGGTCAATTAAGCAACCTCAGCCTCAATCAACATCTCATACTGTTGCGGATCCGGCCAAAAATTGACAATTCTAAACCCTGCACCATTTAAAAGATTTTCCCATTGACTCTTCGTCCTCTCAGCAGATGAAAGAAGGGACATCATCTGGACATCCATGGTCGTCTGGCTAATACTAGCTCGCGTGGCGGGAATGACGATATCATAGATGAATAGCTTAGAGTAACCCTTCGTCATCGCATCTCTGGTGTTAGTGAGGATCTTGGTAGCTTCAGCATCGGGCCAGTCGTGGAAGACTGCATGCATGAAGTATGCGCGAGCACCTGATATCATTAATAAGGCCCTTCGATGAGGGTGAAAGACGACTTACCGGTGACTGGTTGAGGCGTAAAGAAATCATGGACTTGAACAACAATCCTCTCATCAAGATCAACCTTCTCAAGAATAGCCTTCAAGTCCTGCAGGTACAACACACCACCAGGTAAATCCGGCTTGGCCTCAAGAACGCGCTGTATATCAATACCCGTGTTCCCACCAACATCCACAACAAGCGGCTTAGTCAAATCAGCACCATCAAGCAACTTGTTAACATCATAGATCTTGGTCCAAGGTGTCTTCCACGCTGTCCATGTCTCCATGTGTCCGGTAAAAGCTTCATAGTACTCTGGAGTCTTTTGAAGCCGGTCGAAGTAGTTTAAACCGTCGGGGTCGTTGTCTGCGAAGTTGCTTGTAGTTGCTGCCGTGGGTTCTTTGTAGTTGTTCTTGGCGAGGTATTTTGGGAGATTGAGGGCGGCTGATATGTATGTTTGGGATCTGCAGCTGTTAGTTGGATAGATAGTTGGAGGGGTGTTACGGACCCTGCTTCGAGGGAGCCTCTGATTCCGGTGTTGTCGTCGCCTATGGCGTGAGAGAATGGTGTTGGTTTGAAGGTGTCTTCGCCTGTTTCTTCGACGACGTAGAAGGCAGCCATGATACGGAAGAGACGGCCTACAAAGCATCAGTACAAAGTCCATCATCGAGGAGATGAACTCACGTAGCAAGTTGGGCTCAACATCCCGTCCTGTCAATTTGACCAACTGATCAATATTCTTCTTTCCACCACCGCTCTCTGTCCAAGCCTTCCAAAGACCCAAGTTGATACAGATCTGGATTGCGGCATTAACAGCGGGTTGTTCAAAGTCGAACCCCCATGCTCGCTCGTTTGGGGTTTCTAGTCTAGCTAGAAGACGACGGGCAGCGGCTCGGACTTGGAGACGTTCGACTTCATCGCCGTTGAATTGGGAGGGATGGATACTGTCGAGAGTTGTGATGAGGAAGTTGGTTGAGGGGCCAATGGAACCCATGTCGGAAGTGGTGAAGAAAAGCTATCAAAACTGATGGGATCTGGTATGATGGCAGAGCCCTGGTGAAAGCATAGCTCGTTTTAAGTACAAACCGATCGGTGAGATCCTCTCCTCAACAGTCTTTCATCGCTGATGCAGCATCCCAGAGCATGCATCAATCGCTGCAACATCTCCCCCGACGCAGGATCAAGACCCTTCCAGGAGTGGGTCAGAGATCTGGTTATTATCCTTCTTAGTGGTCAATGGGTAATAGCAGAACGCATGATTTTGCCCCCGCCACTGAGAGTTGATGTCTCTATGATCTATCATTTGTTGGTCGAGTCAATGCAGGACAAGACAGTTTGCTGGGGTCCAGATCCTTGGAGTGGTAAGCAAACTGTGTCTCTGCGCCCGTCCATATATCGCACGATGAGATATTGCTATTGATCGACCTTCGCTGCTTTGAAGGGTCTTCATCTAACGCCTCTGTCTTGACAGCTCAATCGCGGGTATGTGAACCGAGAATTTTGATAGCAACTCGCCAACCTAGTGAGTGTTTCCTGTAGCGGCTGAGTCTAGCGCTCTGACCACAATTCAGTGCCTCATCTCCCCGGAAGCTGGGTCCTTGCGGCGCAGCAACAGTTTAATCATCCAACATACATGTCAACCATTGGTTATCACAGATCAACTAATTAACTAAACAGATTAAGTTGAAGTAACGGCTCAGATCAGGCAACTGTTATTTCCGCAGTGGAGACCTGACCCTCCAAGGTGCATTTTTTGTTGGTGATTCCGTGTTTGCTTTTTCTCAGGGTAACTTGGTCTGGGCAAACAGCATAAGCGAGGTCTCGCTTACATCTTGGCGCGGGGAGATGAGGAACGAGATAAGAGGGAAGAGACGTTATCATTTTTCCTCTGCCAAGGTTTGTTGTCCAAGCGCTTTTGAGAAACCCAGAATCGCATTTGTCGTATGATACCACCCGCTGCATTCCGATCTTCATTGCAGGATCTTGGCTGCAGTTCCGGATTATCTCTTGACCTCGAGATCTTCTTCTACTGGTCAATGCGTTATGATTGTTGGCTCAAAAAGGTTTCCTCATCGTGAGGAGATCACCTACAGCAAGGAATACCTTGTCAGCCGAAGTACACAGTAGTCACAGTTATTGCTTGTAAAATACCATAAGCACATCCTCCAACACCAGAGGGATATTGCCGGTTCATTTTATTGCTTTTTTCTTTCCCAATTAGCGTAATGGAAAGACTCGGATCACCCAATCCGTTCCCTTTTCTTCAACAGCCAACGGCCAAGCCACCAACCAGGATAAAATCCATCAGTCGCAAGTCTCAGTTCTCCAACCCGTGAAATTTCCACCTAACGAACCTGTCACTTTTCTGTAGCGCGGCTCAAACACGCCAATGTTTTGTTGCTTTCTTTTTCTTTGTCGATGTTGGTGGTGATCAGTAAACAGCATGATCTTTTTGTTGATCAGGGGAACTCCTCGAAAGAGCTCTGTGATGTAACCTAGCTACCAAGTACTCTGATAAAACTAATAAGGTCGTGGCGTCCGCCTTGATAGAACCTAGCTTGGTCCGCATTGTTCATTCTTTTGTCCTGTGTAACAATGACCAGTTATTACGGCGGCCATGGACCCATGCTCAATGGTGTTCTTTGGGCACAGGTTGTTGTATGCATGTTCTTCGTCTCTCTTCGACTCTACACTCGGTCTCAAATCTTGCACTCCATTGGTGCAGATGACTACCTCGTCCTGGCAGCCTTGGTACATGCTCGTCCCCACCCATCGCTTCCAAAGAACAATAGATTAACATCTTTCCAGGTCCTCCAGATAATATACTCCTCCTTCGTATCCGCCGGAACACAATACGGAATAGGCCGTCTCTTCGCAGACGTCGGTAATCCAGATGCATACTTCAAAGCCGTCGAGATGGAAGTGTACGCCCAAGTATCAGGCATACTACTCATCGGCGTAGGAAAATGCACTGTGGGAATCTTTCTCCTCCGTATAATACGAAACAAGATACAAAAATGGGCTATATGGACCTTTTTGGCAGGGACAGTGGGTATTACCCTGTTTGCGAGTGTCGTCGTGGTGGTGCAGTGTGATCCTGTGGAGAGTACGTGGGATAAACGGATTGATGGGTATTGTTGGATTGACTTTTCCAAGGTCGGGCTGACTGTTGGATGTAAGTTCCCTCCTGTGAATGTTGGGTCTTGTACTAATTGGGTAGCCTGGTTTGTTGTTGCTGACTTTTTCTTTGCGATTTTTCCATGGTTCATTATCTGGGAGCTCAACATGAAGCGCAAGGAGAAAATAACTGTTGCTTGTGGTCTGAGCCTTGGTATCTTGTAAGTCACCAACACTAATAAAAACGTTCTGCATATTGACAATGCTAGCGCTGGCATTTGCGGTATCGTCAGAACGGTCGCGCTGGACGGTCTCAACGCAGACGAATTTATATGCAAGTCCCTTCTTCATTCACCAAAGATTCTACTAACAACTCCAGACGACACAGTTGATATGCTCATCTGGTCCGCCACCGAAAGCACAGCCACAATAATGTGCTCCTCCATCCCCGTCCTCCGCCCTCTCTACGTCCGCTTCCGCTATGGTAGCAAGGGCGACAGCTCTACTGGGGGAAGTAGCTACAACCTCAAGAAGTATGGAAATCACAGTAGTAAGAATGGGACAGGGACTGGTGTGAATGCTGGGCCGTCGCATCAGACAGTTATTGCTTATGGTGCGAATGCTAGCGATGAGAGTATTTTGAGGGATGCGAAGAATATGAATGATGCGGGTGGGATTAGAAGGACTGATGAGATCTCTATCAGCTATGGGAGGTTTGATTGATATGAGGGGTTGTGCTGTATATAGAGTTGGATACCTCCGTGGCACATCATTAGTTACTTCTATAGAACTTTTTTGAGCGAGATTGTCGATATGCCGGCGCTCTCCACATGCGCCTGTATCTATTATAGTTCGTCATGACTATAAGCCTCTTCCATTATATCTTCACAGAACTTCTGTAGCTCTCCACGTTTCAATCGAGGTAGGAACTTAACCTGGTACAAAACCCTCCTATTGTCATCAGATAATACAGCGTGCACCATATACCTCATAGCCATAGCCATCAGCCTATCAATACCATGGTCCGGCACTTCCGTCAACGCAGTCTGATTAACCCCAGTCCTGAGAAAGTCTGACACCTCTTTATCGGACATATCCTCATTTCCAAGTATCTTTTTAGCCTCATTCCAATCCACAGCCTTATTCTCAAGGGCTTCTTTCGCCTCCTTCCCGTTTTTTCCGTCAAGGTATAGTGACTCGCGAATTGGATGGAACGGTTTTTTATACGGGTCCAGACCAAGAACGTCGAAGAGGGAGATGGAGTTTGGGTCTTTTTGCCAGACACCGCTGTTTCGGGGGTGGTTCGTACTTGATCTTGTACTTAACAGAGGGGGACGGTGAGGGAATGCTCATATGGATCGATTTTGTATCAGAGGCAGCTGCTGAAGCTATTGTCGAATGTTGCGTAGATCCCCAAGAGGCGATCAACATAAGACAACGAAAAGTCCACGTATTGGCATGGATCGGATATTAGTGAATGAAGAGATGGATTACTCGATACTTGACAAATAATAGGACCTGTAAGGAATGCAAAGTCCAAGCTTCTTTATTTTTCATTATATCAACGACGCGTTGCCTAGCATCCCGTGATCAGATGTTTGACTAGCGGACCTCAAATAGCTTCGTATGATCGTAAGCTGATGCGATATTGTAGAATTTATTTACGGCTGAAAAATCTATGCTCACCTAAGATTGGGGGCGAAGACATTACGGGCTTATCACGCGCGATCCTACGTTGATTCTTTGTTTCGAGAGGAAGGAGTCCAACATGCTCGGATTGTAAGATAGATGCTTGTCGAATTATCCTTTTCTCTTGATTTTGACCTACTCATGTTCAGTGGTGACATGCGCAAATTTCAAGCACCCCCCTGATATGAGCAAGTTACCACAAGTGTTTCAACAAAATCTAACCATGCACTACCTAAACTAACATTGGGCAATGTTATTCCTCTTCCTATTGTTCTTCACCTTGAAGTATTGAGTCACTTCATCCCTTCTGAGTCAATATACGCCGTCGTTCCAAGACAGAATTTACAACTGCAGGGTAGGATGAGGCTTCTGAAACATCATTCATTAAACGCGCATTGACGGCAGTTGCATAAGCGAGCGAATCCATCCGATCAGTAAGAAACCTAATAAATTCTCAACAGATCAATTAACTTTAATATATTACCTGTCTAAAATGGCCCGATACCTCCCCCACCAGTCGCTTGTGTGTAGCATGAACGTCGCCACGCATCAACTTAACGCTCAATCGTCGCGCTCACAGGAAAGGAAACCCTCACACGCGCCCCAAAATCCCCATTGTGAATTCCAGAAACTCCAAAGGCTGGGAAATACCGTTGGTTCAATAACCTTAACCCAAACACTGCGGAACGTTACTCAGGGCATGACGACATGGCTAACCGAGTCCTCCGAGACCGCCACACCTGGGTTGGGTAAACTACACGCTGTGTCGCGTGTAGATGGAGATGGCGGGCGCTAAAAACGCCCTGAGATCCAAGGTGTGGCTTTCTCAAAGCTATGAAATTGCTAAAGAAGTTTATTTGACGGATGACCCCGAACGCGTGGTCTCATGCGGGGAGCCATCGTGACACATTTTATTTTATTTCTGTTGAACTTAGACTTGGGCTTGAGCTTCGTTGAGTTGGTACTGTACTGTGATCGTCCTACGTTTCTGTGACGCTGGTATGCGGCTCGCCGGTTATAACGACATCGGCTATAGCCTCCAACTGGAATGTGCCACAAGGGTTATCAGTCTAGACTTGTTCAATTGGTGCCACAAAATGGATCTAGCGCAGAGATAATACTGTAACGAGATAAGATACACAGCCTCGGTTCGTCCTTTTGTAGCGCAGTGAATAAAAAAAAACGATGACGACTTGAAGAGGACAAGGGTACATGTCAAAAGGTCCGCGAGATGAGGGGTCAAAAACTGCCGATCTACAACTCACCGCTAAACCAGATGTAGTAAATCACAAAAGATCCAGTGCCGATAAGAGCCAATCCTTGTAGTGTACAGTAGCTTACAGTGGGCTAGAAACAAGAATTGGAGAAGAAGCTCGCCAAAAAAGGAAGGTCTTAGCATCTCCAACAATATCTTAGCACAAAGATCGTCCGTCTTACCGGGACGGAACTTTTGAGACGCTGTTCCGCTTGGGGCAGCTCAGGGTAAGATAGTCATGGTGCAAGGATCCTGCAAGATGCCGTTCGAACCGTTTTTACTCTTTACCGATTAATGTTTGGACTTTTACGCGAGCATGCAGAGTGCCGTGTTTCCGTGCTGTGACATCAGTCCAATGACACAATTTCCATACACGGCCATGCAATCCTCTATATATAAAGATAACCCAGCCACTTGACATAAATCTTCTCATGACCACTCTACCCGTAATCCTCCAAAATGCGGTTCAGTCTGATCACCAGCGTCCTAGCCCTCGGCACCTTCGTCGAGGCAGGCTTCAACCAAGGCGCCATCAAAGCCTTCAACCGTCCTCACCCTCGACACTATGATCAAAAGCGCGCTCCCGTTCCTCAACCCAATCTTAACAAGCGAGCAAAGTCTAAATTCTTGAACAAGAATTCTGAAAAGTTTGCTGTTAATGGCAGTGCCATTCCTGAAGTTGATTTTGATGTCGGAGAGTCTTATGCTGGACTTTTGCCCATTTCGCAAGATCCTGATGAGGAGAGGGAATTGTTCTTTTGGTTCTTTCCTAGTACCAATGTCAATGCCTCTGAGGAGGTGCTCATTTGGTAAGTGATGGCGATACTTGGGAAGGGACTTGGCTGACTTTGTAGGTTGAATGGTGGTCCTGGATGTAGTTCTCTCAGTGGTCTTTTGACCGAGAATGGTCCTTTCTTGTGGCAGCAGGGTACTCTCGCCCCCGTACCAAACTCCTACAGCTGGACAAACCTGTAAGTCCCCAACAATCCACACCACCAAATACCTGGCTAACATCTCAGAACCAACGTCATCTGGATTGAACAGCCCGTCGGAGTAGGCTACTCCCAGGGCAAACCCAACATCACAAACGAAGTAGAACTCGGCCTCCAATTCGCCGGCTTCTGGAAGAACTTCATCGACACCTTTGACATGAAGGGCTTCACCACATACATCACCGGAGAATCCTACGCGGGTTTTTACGTTCCTTACATCGCGGATGCGTTCATCACTGCTGATGATGACGATTATTACAAGCTTGGCGGTGTAGCTATCAATGATCCTATCATTGGTGATGCTACTCTGCAACAACAGGCTGTTATTCTGCCGTTCGTCGAGTACTGGGATAAGTTGTTCTATCTTAATGAGACGGCAATGAATGCCCTGCGCTGGACTCATGAGCACTGTGGTTTTGACAAGTATCTTGAGAAGTACGGCACTTTCCCTCCTCCTGAGGGTAAGTTTGAGGTTCTGCCCGATCCTTATCTGGATACCAAGAATTACACATGTGACATGTTCGACTGGGCGTACTCGGCCGCATTGGACCAGAACCCTTGCTTCAACATTTATCACATCACTGATACTTGCCCCACAACATACAGTCAACTGGGTATCGTCAACACGGTAAGTCCCATCAATTTCTCGTTTGAATCATGCTAACTTTCTAGGGTGACTACTCTCCTCCTGGCGCTGAAGTCTACTTCAACCGCACAGACGTCAAGAAAGCTCTTCACGCCCCCACAGACTCAACATGGTACCAATGCACTCCCTACAAAGTCTTTGGTTTCGGCGATCCCAAGTCCAACCGCAGCGACACCTCCCTCGCACCCGCTCAAAACGACGTTCTCAAGCGTGTAATCGAGCACACAAACAACACCATCATCGGCGTAGGCCGTCTAGACTTCATCCTACCCCCCAACGGCACACTCTTCGCCCTCCAGAACGTAACATGGAACGGCAAACAAGGCTACCAATCCTATCCCCAAGATAAGCAATTCTACGTGCCCTTCCATCCTGAGTTTAACGGCGGAAGACTCAGTGAGGCGGGTATTGTGGGACAGTGGGGTTATGAGCGTGGTTTGACGTACTATGAGGTTCAGCTTGCGGGTCATGAGTTGCCTGGGTACAGTGCTGGTGCTGGGTACAGGGTTGTGGAGAAGTTGTTGGGAAGGATTAAGGATTTAGGTGTCATTGAGGATTTTACGACGCAGAAGGGGGATTATCAGGGGGATGTTAATGCGACGGTTACTAATGTGGGTTTGAGCCACTTTGGACGACCTTTCGGGCAGGGCTTCTAGATTCTTGAGAAATTGGTCAATTCTAAAACGACCGAACAATTGAGACAAATTCCAATTTTCTGACTATTGAGAAGAGTTCGCTGTGAGGTCCATGACTGATGTTGATCTGTTTGAGATGAAGCTATTCAGAAGTCACGTGTGCCGCCGGCGTGGCTTAATCTGGAGGTTACAGACGGGCCTCACTTATTAGGAGAGAATCACAACAAATGAACATGCAATCTAAAATAAGAGCTTTCTATGAATGGGCTATCAACAATTGCGACTTTCCACTGGCTGCTAGTCACAAACAAAACGATGGTCAGCGCCAAGAGTAGACTATCGAATTAATATATTGGATCCACACCAAGGTAAGGGGCCATGTACAAAAACAGTTGCTCTCCCTCTGGTGGACTTTCTGGAGTCAAGCAATTCATCACCTTCGTCGCTCCCTAAAATGCATTCTCGTTTGTTGCTCGCCTTGGGCGTTGGTGTGACGGTCGGGAGTGTCTGTCGACCTCGGTTCACAGGTAAGAGCTGGATTTACCAGGATGGGAATCATTTGCTGACTCTTCAAGCACTGTCCCAAAGCCTTTCTATCACGGTTGTCGAGAGTTCTACCGTGGTTTCAGCTACCGAGGAGGAAACTGGCTTCACTTCGTCCACAATTGAGAGCTTCGCCTCCATCACAGAAAGCGCAACCCCCGAGACTCTTACTGTCGCTCAATCCACGACTGATACTACGGACAGTACGGCGACTGAAGGTGCCACTTCCACCGAAATAATAATTGAGGTTACAGAGACCACTGCGGAAGCAACCACGACCGAAACCCAAACCACCACAACCCCTGCCGCGACAACCACAAGCTCAGCTCCCTCTATTCCAACTGTCTTCAATCTCATGGCCTCATCCGGTCCCGCAAAAGATACCTACCTCCGCGGTACATCCACCACAGCCTTCTTCAACGCTGAACTCGGTTCAAACCTGGAACTATCCATCGAACCCTCTAGCAATCGCCTTCGCTGGGACTTATACATCTGCGCATCCTACAACTACCGGCTCAAGACAGCTGCTCTCACACCATGTGCCGCTTCTACAAATGAAAGTCCGTACGTTATATGTGAAGCCCCAGTGGCGGATACGATCCAGTGCATTGTTCCAGACTGCAGGATGTATCAGTACCATAGCGAGATTCCTCCGCATGAGGTTATTGAGGCTATGCAGTGTAGAGAGGATAAGGCCCCGTGGACGCAGTTTTATACGAGGAAACTTGGGGAGACTGAGTGGTATGCTGAGCTTGGAGCTAGGGATGTGACGGATATTAATTTCACAGCTGTCGATGTCAAGGTTGTGCCGAGATAAATGCTATTAGTGGAGCTACTATTACTACCCTACAAGTGATGGTAACTACCTTTAGACCCGAATACCGCGGGCATCTTCACCACAAATTTGTCGTTAGCAAATAATAAATTGACTATGCACAGTGTCCGAGACGAACGTTGATCATGACCCGGATCGGATAAAGACTAGTAGTTTGGTCTTGCACCTTTGTTTATGCAGTATTCTCGACCCTCACTTATATGTTCTCAGAAAGTCCATGATCACCTCCCGTGCTTCAGCGCCCTCGTGCGAAGCCGTAAGTGGCCAAACATGAAGCATGTCCTCTGCCTCGAAATACTTAAGTCCCTCGACTTCAAAGCTTCCCGCGATCCATTCTTCAGCGTTCTCCGACGAGTCTCCGTTACGGAATCGTGCGCTCAGGCGTCTTGCGTCCGCGCATAGCATGTCGCGTGTCCCGGAAAGTAGCAACGTCGCAGGTAAGTCTGCTATATCACCAAAGAGCGGGCTGACATTACGATCCGCCTTTCCAATCCACGGCATCAAGTCCACGGGGTCTCTGTTGAACAGTCGCGCGGCTAGGTGTAGACCATCGATACTGAGCCATGGGTCGTCAGGCTCCAACCTTCTGACCTCGCGGTGGTTAAGAGCACAGTCGAGAAGAGGTGATATTAGAATAAGCGACTTTATGTCTGATGCGCGTGGTGATTGTGTGCTAATGAGGTGCTGTATCGTCAACATGGCGAGAGTGCCTCCGACCGAGTCACCAGCGATACTTCTGATGTTAAAGTGGCGTGTGGTCACGATTTCGCACAGCCCACTGACAACCTTCTCAAACCTAGCCGTCGGCCGAGGGACAAGAGGATAGATGGGGATAAGAACATTCATTCCTGTCTCCCTGGCAATTTGCGCGGCGAGTTTGTAATGTTGCGATACGATTTCGTTGACAAAGTCGCCACCGTGGCAGTACAGCATGGTGCCTTGACCTGGGGTGGTTGGCACGCGGTGAATAATGCGGTACAGCGGCCAATCGTGGATGTCCACACGTTCGATGTCAATGTCGTTACCGAGGTCTTGAGGGGGGGAGAAGTTTCTTGGGAAGTCGTACAGTTCTAGAATGTACTCTTTCATGACGTCGGTGTCTCTAAGCCGCTCTTTGCTAAGCCGCATCCATTCCTCGAGTCTTGGTGTTGCAGCCATTGTGATGATCGGGTGCGTAGTGATGGTTAGATGAAACCCGGTGGAGAACTTGCAAGCTTCGGTGTGCTTTGTTCTGTAGATGAAAGAGAAAAAGAAAAGATGCCAACACGCAGAGAGTTATCCAGGATTGAAAAGCTTAAGCAGGTGGGGGAGCGCTTGATACAAGGTTCATGCAAAGCAAATGATAGGCAGGTTATCACAACTCAAAATCCTAATTGTCCTTCTTTGAACTTACTTACCATAGGTCAGAGGTTCACGGTCAGTGGTTTGGTCTCAGTTTTAACACTTTGTGTACAAAGTCCTGCCAATACTAGGCTGTAGCTGGATTCTATTCATAATATCTACTTGGACTTTGACACTACCTGCTCAACTTTAACCACCCTTCGTATAAACCCTCTTCCCACCAAACCAGGTCTCCTCAACCTTGACGTCCAGCAGCCCGTCAACACGAAACACATCCTTCAAAACCATGAAATCCGCCCTTAGTCCCACCTCCAACCTCCCCGTCCAACCCTCTGCAAATCTTGAATACGCGGCGCCATACGTAGCACCAGTAATAGCCTGCAACAAGCTCAACTTACTCTTCTCATTCGTAACATCCTTCCTCTCAGGCTCCAGCGCAGATTTCCTTGTCGTAGCATTATATAAATTCGGGAACGGTAGATGTCGTGCTGTGGGCGCGTCTGTACCGATTGCAACATTTGCGTGGCCGTCGATACATTCTTTGTAAGGGAATGCATTTTTCCATGCTTCTGATTTGACGAGTTTCGCGTAGCCTTCCAATATGGCTGGATCGCTGTGGACGGGTTGGATGGAGGCTGTTATTCCCAATGCTCCCAGTCTCGACGCATCTTCTGGTGTGGCCATTTCTAAATGTTCAATACGATGACGAGCGGTAGGATTGTTGGTACTGGCTATCGCTTCAATGGCCTGCGTAACAGCTACATCGCCAATAGCATGTATAGCACATTGCATACCAGCTTTCGTAATCTGACCAAGTGCCCTCTTCATAGCCTCTGCCGGCCAAAGTGGTGAAACAAGATCCTTCGACTCGCCGTAGGGATAGGACAAAGCAGCTGTACATCCATCTACCACGCCATCGCAGATGAGCTTTACTCCCACGACGCAGAAGTCTGGTGATTTGGAGGGATGGAACTTGGTGTGCATGTCGATGGCTTCTTGGATTTGGGCGTCGAGCAGAGTTTGGTTTGCTTCGTAGGGCACGAACCAGTGGGCTGCGATGTGAAGGTTTATACCCTTTTTCTCGCGGAGGAGCTGAAGTGCTTCCCATGCTGTAGAGTCCATTGCCATATCGATAACTCCAGTATATCCTTCAGCCGAGTATGCGTCTATGGCTTGCTCAAGTGCCTCCAGTTTCTCATCCATGGAGAGAGATTGGATGAGGAAAGGCCAGATGTACGCCGTAACAGCAGCTTCAGCCAAAAGACCCGTAGGGTTCCCGTTTTTGTCCCATGTAACAAACTCGGGTACCCTTTGTCTCATTTCTTCAATTGGTAACTTCTTCAAAGCGGCGGTATTACACCAGGCGGAATGAAGATCGTTCGCATCAATAAAGATAGGTCTCGGATCAATATCATCGATGTCACTCGCCAACGCAACCCCACCCGTCGCAGACTGAAGCCATCCTCGACATAGAATGTGCGGTAAATCAGGATTCTTTTTCGCGAAAGTCGAGATTCTGTTACGAATCTGCTCCAAGGACTTGCAGCCTCCTAGATCGAGCTTTTGTTGGGAAAGACCAAAGAACAGGAGATGAACGTGGCTGTCAATGAAACCTGGAAGGACGACTTTATTGTCGAGGTCTATAACATCAGCGCCGTTGGACTTTGCTTTTTTGACCTCTTCGTCGTCTTCTGAGCCGATGTATGTTGTCTTCGAGTCTTGCGTTATCACACATTCGTGATGAGAAGTGTGATCGTGGTTAAGAAACCGGCCATTTGTCAAAATAGTTGCAGAAGACATGTTGTCAAGCGTGATTTATCGAGGAATAAAGAAACATTAGTTAGATGAGGGGATATAGATAATAGCCACCGAAATATACTACTTAACATCAAAGCTTGGGGTCCAAAGCGGGGACCTGTCAACGACATTCCATGTTGAGTTACTGGTGATGTCGTAAAGCCGAGTGCTTAAACTACCCGAATTCAGAATCATGTGTATCGCTAAGATCTCACAGTCGCATGGACCTGCTGGAATGAGTTAGAACTAGTCTCGGCGGAAAACGCCATGAAAGTTGCCGATGCTGGAATTGGCGATTTGAACGGGGAGTTTTCCGCGGTGGGAATAATCCGGGTGTAGGTCGCTTCAACTTTCCTGTGGTCGTGGAAATCGCCATTGGCTTGTGGTTTAGTGCTGTTCCACATCGTGGAGTCTTCAACAAAACAGCTTGGTACTGTGGTCTAGTTGGTCATGACATCTCGTTAACACCGAGAAGGTCCCCGGTTCGAGCCCGGGCAGAACCTCACTTTTTGCTTTATAGAGAATCTTTTTGAGACCAATTCGCAGGTAGGTAAGAGGAAGTATAACATAAATAAAGTCTCTTTAGTGCTCACTCGCACTGAAAGCGCCCCCAAGCAGCAACTTGATACGCTCTATATCCAAGCCCTCAATTTTATCCTCCGCAATTGACCATCCCTGATATTCAATATGAGCTCGAACCTCATTTTGCAACTCTTCAATGCCATTGTAATGAAACCGCCAGCATCTGTGAAGAATCTCACCCATAAACTCATCCTCAAGATCAGGCATCCAGTCCTCATCTCTTGCCAAGCGTTCAGTTTCCCCACTCTCTCGACCCAATCCATCGCCTGGGTTGTGAGACGTCATGATGCAATACATCAGTCTCCCAAACATGAACATGTCGGTTGCAAGTGTCGGTACGACCTCCCTTGATAGTGAAAGTGCATCCGGTGAAAACTCGTTGTAGGTGAAGAACCAACCGGGGCAGTTCCAGCCTGTTTTTGGATCACTAAACTCAGAGCCGTAGAAGCCAGCCAGTGACATATTCAGGGTTTCTGCTGATAGCCAGCAGCATTCCGGGTTAATTTCTCCATAGGCTATGTTGTGAGAGTGCATCAACGCAAGGGCCGACAGCAGCTGCAGGCTCCACTGGTAGGCTAAAGGTAGGAACTCGGGCTTGATACGAGTATTAGGTGCTGTGGCTCCAGGTTGAGCACTGTAAACCTTTTCCTCGTATTCCTCGAGGAAGTTCCAAAGTGATCCATATGTCGGCTTTTGAAGAATGGGAAGACCTGTCCAAGCGTCTTGACCAAGCACCCTGTTTCCAATTAGCAGATACACCTAGACCAATAGCATCGACAACACCTACGGGACTATCCCTGGATGCTCTTGACCAATTAGATCATAAGCAAATGAAGTTTTTAAACAAGCATAACCCTCCACGTCTTGCTGCCATGGTGCATCAGGGTCGTCAGCTTCCTCCTCTTTCCAGTCTCGGGAACTAGGCACAAGGATAACCGAATTTTCATCCCTTGACCAAACGTTGACAGGCCCAATAGAGATTTCTCTGGGAAGGCGAATACCTTTTGGGTCGGTTAATGGTATGGTTCGGGGACCTGTTCCAGTTCGATAGAGCTTTGCCAGTGGTGCTTTGTTGTGGTAGCTTCGAGCCATGGCTAATAATGGTCCTAAAAGCAATTTTTATTTATTAAGTAGACCTTTGCGGATATCTTGTCCTAGGACGTAGACGGGAGTTGATGTTTTAAATAGTAAAAGGTTGGTAGGTACTTGATGTTCTTTCGCCGACTTGGGCATTCTCGCTTTGTTTTATCACAAGGGCGCCCTAAGTACTTATAGGCATTGGCTTATGGTCGTATCCACCACCAGGCAACCACTACCAATAAGTTCTTCGCACTTGATTTATTATGCACATATGCATGACAGCTAGTCCACTAAGCCCCGCTCCGCACGTCCTTCGCAAAAGAAGTGTCCAGCCAGTCTAGTCCACGAAGCTTCAACCGGAGCATATCAGATGATCTCGGTTGGCTGCGCTATATCGCCGGTTGTAACAACTGCAGTTGATCGTGAAGAGGTTGATCTCGACTTGTCTTCGCGACGAAGGCCGTAACCGTGGTAATCATCGAGTGTCTCATGGCAGTAGTATGTGCCCAGAGTATATCCGCTGCAATCCTCCTTGAGAGAAGGATTGTACTTGTACATCAACTCCATACTCATTCTGCTTTTCCGTAATTGGGTACTGCAAGGAAGGTATGCCATGAACCACCTTACGCCGTTTGCAATTTCACTTTCAGCCCGAGGAAATGGATAGACGAGAAATTACTTCACCGTGGGTGTTGGGCTCTCGAGATGTATGCAGTATGAAACATATGGGGAAATCGTGCAGGGAAAGTCGTAAGTAGGTGTCCCTTCCACTACCACATTCTGGTCCAAACTGGGATTGCAGAGGAAGAATTGTTCGGAATCAAGGTCGTACCGGTCTACTACCTCACGACAGTCAGGAGGACTGCCCGCTTTCTCCTCGTCCCACCAGAGATAATCCCAACAGTCCGTACGGGTACCATTGGCTATAGGGATATCTGGCACATCCCTAAAAAAATATCATATTAGCCTTTTTGACTTCTTTCGGCTCAGTCGTTGATTCTTACTCAGCACGTATATAATAGTTAAAACTGAGGAACATGTCGCCAGCTATGATAGTATGCTTTGGGCTGCAAGTTGGACTTGAGCATGTCAGTAAGACCTTTAACTCTTATGTTCAAAGACACTTACGATAAAATCACCAGTGGTTGGTGTGGGTTTGTGGACTGTTCTATATCACATCTCGAAGTGTCAGCTGATAGCGACGATGGAGTATCTTCCCACAAAATGATCTTGTAGCACTCGTCGCAGAAGGCTGCACGCTTGGGCGGCATCTGAAACCACATGTCGCAGTACTCCTCGACTCTATTGTTTGCAAGTCTTGTTAGCATTGCTAGGAATATCAAGTTATTGTTCATTCCAGACTGACCCTTTACTCATATACGCGACTGCAACATGCTGAATTGCCTCCTCCATGGCATATATAGGCTTCCAAATAGAACCGTCAGAGTAAGGTTTATAGGTGGCTTTTGAGCCGCATTGCTGCTTGAGCGACACCTGTAAGCCGATTAAGCTACTTAGTAATGGGCCTTGTAGAAGATCTTCCGACTCGATGGTATCGAGAGAAAGATCTGTGTCCATACCAAAATCAGCTATGGATGGGCATGGAGCGTTGACGGTAAAGATTGCAATGCAAGCCTCGCTGGCACGATTGAGAGAGGAGACATCAAGTGCCTGAAATTGGAAACGGGATTCCTTTGCCGATGATAACTCGATTCTCCAAAAAAAAACCAGACTATCAACAATGGGAAAGGCCAGAAGGGTTGCATTGTAACTGAAGCATAAGGTGTTCATGGGGACAGAAAAATGGATGAATTTCTTCAAGGGGTTACAGGGCGGTAAGACCGAATTCTAGCGCTAAAAGTGGAGGAAACAACCCCTCCATAAGCTCTTGGCACATAGACGCTCGTTTTTTCTTCAGGCTCCATTATGTTGGTGCTAGCACAAAACCCACTGGTCTAATATGCGATAAGATTGCTCAGATATCACCCAATTCCTCGAGTTAATACGGTTTAATAGAAAAGGTGCACCAAGCGCGGCGTATTGCCGCGACGTCCAAGGTAAGCACTAAGTAGATCTGCATTGACCCCGCCTTTTACAAGACTTCAGCGTATTAATCGAGCGACGATTGGACTTTTGAGCAGGATGCCTCGGAATATACTTGTTTTACAATCGATGTAACTATTTGTCAGCCGTCAGCTTCCGTGGACTGCTTGTAGACATAAATCCAGCTAGAACTCCCATTTTGATTCTGTACTCACATCTCAATCGCCCAAATACTATGGACTCATCAAAGTTATTGGCAGAGCTAGAAGCTCACTTTTCCAACACCCAAGCCAAGCTCTACCACCCTGACCACGCAGAGTATACAAAACTCCAAGAATGTTTCATCGAAAAACCCATCCAAACTCTAGCAACCGTCAGACCCCAAACTGCACAAGACGTCGCCTCAATTCTTCAATTCTGCCTCAAAAACAACATTGACTTTTGCGTCCGAACTGGCGGTCATGACTGTGCTTCCCGTACCCTCGTGCAAGGAGCACTAGTCATCGACATGCGAGATATCAAGGACGTAACTATCACCGATGATAGACAGACTGCGAAAGTCGGAGGCGGGATCTTGAGTGGGGAGCTCTGTGAGATTTTAGGTAAAGAAAGATTGACTACGCCTGTGTACGTATTGTCTCCATATGTGAGATGGACTGTTGCTGATTGATTAGGGGGACTGTTGCATCAGTCGGATATACCGGATGGGCTACTCTCGGTGGCTACGGGCCTCTGACATCTCATTATGGAATGGGCGTTGATCAAATTCTCGGTGCAAAGGTTGTTAATGCGAATGGTGAGATACAGGATGCTGATGAAGAGTTGCTTGTTGGTATTCGTGGTGGTGGCGGATCACTCGGCATTATCGTCCAGTTGACTATCAAGGTCTACCCGCTCAGCACGGTACGTCTGTTCCTATCGTCCAGAGCTCCTGCTAACATTCAAGATCCTTTCTTCCAACATCATCTTAGAATCGAGCCATCTCCCAACGACTTTGGAATCCTACACCAACTACTACGAGAATCTCCTTGCGACAAATCAACTCCCAGCCCATCTTCAACTCCAGCCTTTCATTCTCGAGGTCCCAAACCTAGGGGTCGTTCTAACTATCGGAGCAACCTGGCACGGTGATAAAGAAGAAGGCCACTCCTGGATCAAAAACATCGCAGACGCAACACCTTGCATCATGCAATTCACAGAAGAGACCACCATGGCTGCTCTTCTCGAAAAGAACGATAATCTTTTCGCGGGTCCATTCCTCGGCCGTGTTTTTACAGTGAATTTTAGAACCATCACGCCAAAGATTATCTCCATCCTCAGCAAGTATTCTGCGTGTGCTCCTGGGGGCGGCGCGATGTTTGCATACCACACCCTCCTCTCCACAGAAGAAGCCGCTCCTTCAGTATTCGGCACCAGAGCAAGACATCATATGTTTGAGATTTACGCCATTACTAAAGATAGGGGTGTGGTTGAGGAGAGGGTCAAATGGGGTCGTGAGGTTAAAGCTGAGTTGGAAAGGGAGGATGGGGACAATGTGCTTGAGGGATCGTATGTTTCGTTGGGTGAGCACGGAGAGGATTTGAAGAAGGTTTATGGAAAGCATTATGGGACACTTTTGGGATTGAAGAAACAGTATGATCCGAGGAATGTGTTCAAGCATAGTATTCCTCGGTTGGTGACAGTTGATGAGAAGGTAGTTGAGGCTGAGTGATGGATAGATAATTTTACCGAGAATTTCATTTATTTAACTGGATTTAACTGGAGCATTACTTGAGTTGAGAGATCTACACACTGCCCATCAATCCTTCAGCAATTCAAGCATTACAACTTGAAAGGGCTCTTGGGAGGATTCGCCCCAATAGCAAGCTCCATACCAGGATCAATCTTCTCCATAGCCCTCTTATACGCCTCCCTACCAGTAACTCGCTCCAAATACTTCAAAACATTATCAAATCCCTCCAAACTATATGGCGAAAAGTATCGCATAGTAGTAAGCGGAAATACAACCATGATATCCGCAACACTAAACTCTTCGCCGGCAAGCCACTCGCTCTTGGCAAGTCTATCATCCAACATCTTCAATGCTTGGTTATATCTCTTTTTACCAAATTGCACAGCGAGCATGTCATCCGGTAATTTGGCGGATTGGATTAACATGATTCTTCCCAGCGCGGGAAATAGTGTGCCGGGTGTAAAGTGCCACCAGTACAGAAAGTCTGCGTATGCTGAGGAGGTAGGTGGGACGAAGAGTTTGCCGGAGGCATATTTCTGCGAGATGTATTCTACGCATGCAGCGCTTTCGGCAAGTGTGAGATTGTCATCTTGAATGACGGGTGCTGCGCCCATGGGATGCAAGGCTTTGAACTCTGGTGGTGCGAGGAGGGGAGAGCGTTTGTAGAGTTTTAGGTCGTAGGGGATGTTGAGTTCCTCGCAGAGCCAGGGGATGCGCTCTGATTGGGAGACTTGGAGGTGGTGAACTGTGAGGCCCATGGTGACGGCTACTTGGGTGAAATGAGTTGATATGATTTGGGTGAGTTGAATGTCGATGTTGTTGAGCTTGGCAAGTCAGAGCTTTTTATATCAGCGTTACGGGCTCTTATATCTCTCCGTGACAATCGTCATTATGGAGAGTGGCATTTCCCGTGCCGAGGCATTTACCGGTTCCACTTGACGATCTGAGACCTTATCGACCAATGATAGTAATTACCGTATCGGTAAACAACGATCCGTAAACGCTAGCACTATTTGGGCGATGTGGAGATATGATTTGTAATTCTTCATCGATTTAACTACCCTGTATGAGACGATTATTCTCGAAAGATTTCGAGATAAACAATAAACTAGCCCGATTCTTTATGTAATGTTACCGACGGGGGCTTAACTGTTTTATTTTAGAGCTATCTCCTCAGCGTCAAAAGGTAAGTACAGTAAACGTATAAAGACGGTGATTGTTCTTTGACTACATCCCCTAGGGTGTTAAAACTATGCTTGAAGTACATAATTCACACCAATTTCAGTGAGCCTGCAGTTGTTGAAAGAAGAATCAAGGCTGTGATCTAAAGTTGCATAAAGCCACTAAAGTATTTCGTCTGTTATTTGTCTCTTATGCACCTTATGCTCTCCGGGGCTAAGACTCATCTAACACCGAGTACTTCAGCCTGCGTCTGTCTACCGGATTGATAACGGTGTTTCCGAATCTCCGATGTATAGATCACACCATCTTCCCACTCTTTCCAACATATCAAGCCAGTAAGCTTGCTTCTCAATTCCGTGTCCCTCACCGGGATATTTCACAAACTCGCACTCTAGACCATAATGCCGTAAAGCTCTTCTAAACCCCTCGGCCTGCGAAAACGGGCACCGCTCATCCTTTTCACCGTGCAAAATCAGCATCGGCGGAATAACAGGCTTTTTTTCACGACAAGAACGTTCCATCGCGGCGGATACCTCCCAGATAGCACTCCCCTGACGATTCCTTGTATCATCATGTGGCAATGTCCAGATCGTATGACCCCCTGCGAGTTCGACTTCATAGGTTGATCCTAGATCAGCTGTTATTGCAAGACTCTCAATATCGACGACTCCTGCGCCTGCGATAGCGGCTTCAAAACGCCATCCTAGGCCGTGGTCACCGTTGCGCACGCTGCAGAGGTATGTTAAAAGACCCCCTTGACTCCACCCTCCGACCATGAGCCTCTTGGGATCGGCAAAGCCTTCGTTGATGGCAGCGTCTGTGATGGCGATTATATCTTGATAATCGTATTTTCCTTGCCCGCCGACACTGTACATGGCGAAGTGCTCACCCCTGCCGGATCCACCTCGATATTGAGGAAGAAGAACGCCATAGCCCTTTGAAAGTAGGTAAGGCGCCCAATTGAAGCACGTGGTGTCGAAGCTATTGCAGTCGCGATCCCTCGGGCCACCATGGATCAAAACGAACGTTGGAAAAGGTTCTTTTGGCTTCCTTGGTCCCTTTGGACTCTCGGTAGACTTTTCTCCTGTCGGGGTAAGGTATAGCCCATCTAACTCGACTTCCCCATCGGAAGATTGACAAGTAAATCTGCTGAAAGAGCCAAAGGAGTGATCTTTAAGTGCTTCACCATGATTGGAGACTTTGACCCGACTTGAGTCCTGATCTCCGATGACGAAGACTTCGTAGGGTGTGTTAACGTCCGAAAGACTAGCCGCTAGCCTCGGGATGCCCTTTGTGTCTATGTGGACATCCCAAGCCCAGATCTCGGTCTCAGCGAAAAGCTCGTAACCATCGATACTGCTGACGAGGCTCTTGGCTCTAAGCTGACGGTTCACGTATAGCTTATTGTTTGTGAGCCGCATATCGTCGGCATCATCTCTATGGCTGTATGCAACGCGAGTAAACGTGGTAGTTGGCTCCGCTGGATCGATTGAATATACTGCTCTTCCTCCAGAATCCTTATCTGGTGGTGTGCCTGTGATGCTATTAGTTCGAGATCTTGTGCAAGGAAGGTAAATATCCCATTCTTAGAAGTCGCGATCCTCATCATCCTGAACTTACCTGTGATAAAACAGATCTCAGCAGTTGCCCAAATCAAGTTATACGGCTCGTTCATGACCGTGCAGAGGTGCTTGACCCCACCGGTCTCCACATTGACGGTCGAAATCGAAGTGCCCGTCAACATCGCCTCTTCGATATGGGGATTTTGAGTACTGAAGAAGACTAGAGATTTCCCGTCAGGGCTCCAAGCGATCTCTCCAATATGCCCTTCGCCAACGAGGACCTTTGTCTCAAGGGTCTCAACGTCCAAAAGCCTAAGTTTAGCATAGTCCCACTTTTCACCCCAGACCTCGGGCTTTTCATCATCCTCCTCATCGGCGGGTTTCTCCTTTTCATCGGGCGAAACATACGCAATTGTCTTTCCATCAGGGGCAAAGGCAAAACACTCAATACTCTGCTCGTTATCTTCCTTCGTCAAAGGAAGTGGATCACCCCCTTCCAGAGAAAGAAGCCAGATGGCAGAGCTTTCGCCCGGCTTCGATCTATCAGATAAGAAGGCAATACGGCTGTCATCGAGTGGGTGCCATGTTGGGCTCGTATCGTTGTATTTCCCCGATGTTAGCTTCCTCGATGAATTAGCTTCATTAGTAGCGAGCCACAAGATCGACACATGGTTCTTGCCCTTTCGTTGACCGCCTGACAGCGAAGCTGAGTAAACGATCCTTTCGCCGTTGGGTGAGAACTTGATGCTTTTGGGGACTTGTAGGTCGCAGAGGGTTTCAGCGAAGGCTTTATCGAAGGAAGGAGTAGAGTGAGCCATGATCAAGAATTAAGTGAGAGATAGTGATGAAGATGAAGACCGGAGAATGACAACGAAGTAATGTAGTTGACTTCGAACCTTTATTGTCTGACAGCAGAGAAGAGCATGACATCACGACGAGTCTCTGATTGGCCAGAGTCTTATAGTCAGCATATTTACTTATATCTGATTGGCTGCAGCGTTTAATATCACAGCTGAGAATGCATGGCCTCAGTGAGTCATTTGCCGACATCTCGATATTTTCAGGCAACTGTTTAGAGTACATATGGTAAGCTCATAATAACTTAGGAGAAGTCTTGCATAAATTAGTCTAAACTTATACGATGGTTGATCTAATCTTATCTGATCTGTAGTCCGCAGGAATAGACCCATATATTCATCTTGTCAGCGGCGTTCGGACTCCGATACCTTGATGGATAGATAGTGGTAGTCAATCTAGATATCATTTATATAACATCCCTTTCAGTAGCCCTTGATGTATTCGAATGCCTATTATTCTTTTACTTTATGAGTCCAAGTTAACTCAACATGGCTTCTACGAAAACACTATCCGCTAGCTGGAGTCTCATTACTTCTAGCAAACGACTCAGCCGATCATCTCAAGCTGTTTCTATCGTCAACCAGAAAGCTTTCATCTTTGGTGGAGAATTGCTCCCTCGTGAACCAGTTGACAATAGAGTCGATGTCATCAACCTGAGCAGCACTCAAGGTAAACATCACCCACTATACCACCACTCTCACTAACACTTCAAGATGCTGTCCAAACCCTCTCAGCATCTTCCAACGCACCAACTCCACGGGTCGGTTCCCCAAGCACAACTATCGCTTCCAAAATCTACATCTTCTCCGGCCGAGGCGGGTTGGACATGAAGCCAATTGAAGAAGCCGGCTCACTGTGGTGGTACGATACAACCACCAACACATGGGATCTCATCACTCCTGTCGATTCATCAGCGTCTTTACCCGCAGGCAGAAGCTACCATTGTATCACATCTGATGGCGTCGATAAGATATATATCCACTCTGGATGTCCTGAACAAGGCCGCTTGAGCGATCTCTGGGTCTTAGACGTCGGAAAGAAGACTTGGACTGAGTTGCCTTCTGCACCTGGTCCTGCTAGAGGTGGAGCATCGATCGCCTTTCTGGATGGCAAGATCTATCGAATGAATGGCTTTGATGGGAAGACAGAGCAAGGCGGTGCACTGAATGTCTTCGACATCAAAACTTCATCTTGGTCTACCACCACGTTTAAACCAGATGGCAAGGAAGGCCCCGAAGCAAGAAGTGTCTCAACCCTTCTTCCAATCTCAATCAGCAACAAACCATATCTTCTCACTATGTTTGGTGAAAGGGATCCAAGCTCTCTAGGCCATGCGGGCGCTGGAAAGATGCTCTCTGATGTCTGGGCTTTCGATTTGGAGGAAGCTACATGGCAGAAAGTAGATACGAGTGATGGGCCTGCAGCGAGAGGATGGTTCGATGCTGATGTCACTGAAAACGAGGTTGTTGTTCATGGTGGTCTTGGGGAGGATAATCGGCGGTTGGGTGATGCTTGGGTCATGAAGTTCTCTGAATGACGTTTGATAGCTGCGCAAGTCATCTCAAAAACATGATTGGCCAAATTGGAAGAGGTCCTGCAGTAGTGTCTTACATGTCAGCGGGTTTCGGGCTCCGTGGCCCTTTGCACCAATGATGTTGGCTGCTAAGTGAGACACTTGTCTTACTACGGTCTAGGGTGAAGTTAGCTCAGGTCCCTGTTAAATACCACCCGGACTCCGACCCTCCGTTATTACCGTGTCACCATCTTCTGCAAATGCTACTACCAAAATGCCTGTCAAAAGGGCCTGTGACGTGTGCTTCAGACGCAAGGTAACCTTCCCTTATCGCTTCATCAATAGCCTATCGTTACTAACAGTCAAGATCCAATGCATAAAACCCGATCCCAATCTACCATGCGAGTGGTGTGCGGATCATAACTTGGAATGTGCTGTTACGCGAGAGTCACAGAGGAAGAGACCCGATGACCTGTAACTATCCCTCCATCCTGAATAATCATATAACTGACACACTGGTAGAGGAACGCTTATAACTCAAGTACAAGCGCTTACACGTCGAGTCACGGAGCTTGAGAAGACTGTTCAGCAACTTCGTTCGTCAGTTGGAGCGTCACCGGCCTTTAATAACCACATCACGCCCTTGTCGTCAGCTACCACCGAAACAGCTCAAGCCAGCTCTCCCTCATTTACACCTCAAGCCTATTGCTCCGTAAGGAAGGTACAGAATCAAGTATGTTTCGGCCAATACTGGTACTTCAAGGGCATCCCAGTCTTTGCTGAGAAGGGAGTCGATTGGATGGCGTCAAAGATTGGTGAAAGACCCGAGTTGAACAACTTTCGCCTTTTTGGAACGCAATTGTCTTCGGAGTCCTCACCTCATCCAAGATTAGCTTTGCCTGAGAAGCAGGTAGTGGAAGAGCTACTGAGCTCATTCTTGCATTCTCAATGGCAATCCATGTATCCTGTTATGGACCCTGCTGCCATTGAAGAGGTAGTTAACGCAGTCTATAACCCCCATACGGTGTATGGACAGGGAACATCAGAAGCGTTTGTTCTGGCGGCAGTAGCCATGTGTTCCAAGTTCCAGAGCGCGGAGGCCTCGACATTGCTCGACGGCAGTGTTTACGCCAACAAAGCGCAGAGCCACCTTATACAAAACCCTCAAGAAAGTACTACTGAAATTCTGGAAATGTCAATTATGCTAGTAAGTTTGCCTTGCCCTGTTTCACCTACTGCTGTTGACAATCTAGCACATCTATAGGATCCTATCAGGGCAGTGGGAAGATGCAGCGATACTTCACTCTATCGCCTGTCGCATGATCTATGATCTGAAAGCTCACTGCTTTTATCATGGCCCGCCTTCTGATCAACAGCGCCAGAATCATTTGCGTAACCTGTTCTGGCTATGCTACATCCTTGACAAAGACATTTCCATTCGCTTTGGTCGACCGCCTCTTCTTACCAGAGATTACTGCGATTTAACGTTACCACAAGACTCACATGCGATATACACACCTCACCCAGATCCATCCATGATTCAATTTCCGCAAGACTTACAACTCTCTCTTCTCAAGGAAAACATCTGCCTTTTCCTTTGTTCGTTGGCCAGCCCGAACCTTCAAGATGGAACAATATTGTGCCACGTACGTCAACTGGATCTCGATCTCGAAACATGGCGGCAAAGCATCCCTCTAGCCTTCAGACCGAAACTTTCTCCATCGCCCGACAAACCACAAATGTCACCACTTCATAAAAGACGACGAATTCATTTACAACTGGAGTATAATTATCTTACGACTATAATCCACACAGCTATCCGAAGATGTGGTGCTGCTTATGCAGCCGATGAGAGTTTACCTGATGATTTGCATAGTGTTTATCATTCAAGTAGCGATTTGACCCTGGAAGCAAGTCGGACAACGCTGCGGATGTTCAGAGAGGAGAATCTGTTGGAACAGGATGTCTTTGGGTTAGTCATCCTTTGTACGAATGTTGTTGATACTAACTGAACAGACATCTTGCGTATTACATACCATTAGCAGCACTTGCTCTGTTCCTGAACATATTGATTCATCCACTGGACAAAGTAGCACATGTAGACCTGGACATTCTCGCATCATCAATCACGCCCTTCCAGCACTCCCAATCAGCAGATTCCGATTTTGACTCGATACAAGAGTTAAGCCGGTTCATAGCCGAGTTGGTCCGTCTTGGCAATAGTGCGATAAGCAAAGCCAAATAACACAACTAATAACAAGAAGCTTGGGATTTATTAGTAATTAGCATGTTGACGCCTTTTAAGAGCAAGTTCAATGATACCCCAACCGGATCTTATCCGGTCCCGCTTTATGATAAGCACCGGGTATAAGTCATTTCCCCGCATGACATGAGGAGGCTAAACGGTATTTAGAGGGCGCCTTTCTGATGACATAGGGTGCTTAGGGTATAAAGAAGACTTCAATCACTTTCTAAAACAGCTCTCATCTTCACCCCATCACTATCAAGACAACTCATCATGGCTCCAACTGCAATCCAACCCGAGACAACTATGGCTATCCAGCCAAAGACCTCCTCCCACGGCCATGAACTCAAAGACAAAACTCCCCTCCAAGCAATGTCCCATGGCTCAGTCGTCCTCCAAGGAATCCCCAAACATCCAGACTTTTCATCTCACCGCAAATGGCAACTCGAACATCTCGCTGCCGCATTCCGCCACTGGCATCGCGAAGGCTACGTTGAAGGCATGAGCGGTCACATCTCCGTTCGCGATCCTGAATTTCCCAATGCTTTCTGGACGAATCCTCTAGGCAGACATTTCGGACTGTTGAAAGTCAGCGATATGATTCTTGTCAATCTAGATGGAGAAGTCATTGGAGGCAATAGGACACGACCACCGAATTCAGCGGGGTTTTTGATCCATGCTAGTATTCACAAGGCTAGAGAGGATGTACATGCTATTTGTCATTCACACAGTATCTACGGCAAAGCGTACTCTGTCTTTGGAAAAAGACTAGAAATGCTTACTCAAGACGCTTGCAAATTCCGAGGCGATGCTCATAGCGTTTATGATGCGTACGGCGGTGTGGTACTGGGTAGTGAAGAAGGAGAGCGCATAGCCGCAGCAATGGGACCCAAGGGCAAAGGCTGCATTCTCAGGAACCACGGTATCTTGACAGTTGGACAAACCGTGGATGAAGCTGCTTGGCTGTATACTTCCATGGAGAATAGCTGTCGGGTGCAGTTGCTTGCTGATGCTGCGGGCGGCAAGAAGGTGCTTATTGAGGATGAGGAGGCGGATTTCAATTTCGATGTTGAGAGTGATCCTGAGGTTTGTTATTGTGAGTTTCAGGTTTACTATGAGTTGGAGGAGGAGATGAATCCGGACTTTAAGAACTAGGATACTATAGTTTAGGAGTATCGACTTCACTTAACTCTACTATCATATATCACTTATTTCAATGTCTGTTAGGTCAATTCGGTTCTAAAAATATTTGTGTCTCAAATTGTTAAGTCTATCTTGAGCTAATCTGAGTTCCCTTCGAGGATCAGGTCCTGCAGTATGAGAACATAAGCAATCTATCTGGGGTATCTCAAACTCTATCAACAGGCCAGTCGGTGTCAAATAAAGACCAACTCCCATTGCGGTCACCTAAACACCAGTTACATACTCACACTTAATGACCCCACTGTTGTGCCATCGGGTTAATCCAAGTAAACCGAGTATCAAGCTCAGCTTGACCAACACCCTCCAGATTGCGTCCACTCCAACCACAGTCCCAAAAGGTGATCAAAGCCCAGAGCTTGAGAAAGCTATGCAAATACCCAAACACAACCTGAAAAACCATCAGAGGAAAGTCCTGGGGATACTTGAGAAAATGCGGAATCAGCTTGACAACCTTGCTCCAGAACATAAAGATGAGGAGAAGCGCAATATCAGCCATGCCACCGTTCTTGCTCATGAAGAGAGTGAAGATCAGCGCAGCGTCCCATATGAGAGCAAAGTTGAAGAGGGCGGCCCAGTAGACCATAAAGGCAGTCCAGGGATAGCGGAAAAGGAAGATTGGATCGCGGAGCATGACGGGGTTGCTGCGGACGGTAGTACGAGCCCAGCGCATAAGTTGATCCTTGAACTTGGGCCACTCACCAAGTGTAGTTTCGATAGTTGCATCGTCGGAGTCCTGGAAGAAGATACGCCACTTCTTCTTGATAGCTTCTCGAGTAAGAAAGTTGTCATCATCAGGTCCAAGTCCATCACCACCAAGAAAGCCGAAAAAGAACTTTTCATGACAGAACTTCTGAAGTAAATCAGCGTCGTTGAGGAATTCAGTGCGATAAGCTGCTGTGCGACCAGAAACGACAAAGACACCTCCATCAATGGCGCAAGAAGTTCGAAGTTCCCAGTTATGGCGCTGGAGATAGTTACAAGCGATGAAGTTGACAATAGACTCCCAGGACCAGATTCCAGGTGTTGTACGACGAACTCGCTTCTTGGTAGCGACTACTCCGACGTTGTTATCTTCAAAGGGAGCGAGGACTTCGGGAAGAAAACTAACTGGCCAGAAAACATGATCGTCTGCGAATACTGTAATAGCTGTAGTAACGTTGGGCATTGCGTGAGCGATTTGACGACGTTTACTCGGTTCCGAAAGTGCAGCGACGGAAATTCTTGTGTGAGATGCATTAGCGACAAGTTCCTGTATGACATTAATACACTCCTGCTTCAGCACATCTCCAACTGTGACGACCAGAATGGAAGCTGGATGATTCGCAAGAATGCTCCTCACACATTCATCAAAGTTAGGGCCTCGAGGGTCGATTGTGGGAAGAATAACTGTGACGTCGCCACGGGAGAAGTTGGGATATGGGCTTGGTGAAAAGGGACGGTAGAGGTAGGAACCAAGAAGATGTACAAAGAGACGGGTGTATCGAAGGACGAAGAGGGTTCCAAAGATTTGAAGCCAGATGTCGGAGAAGAGAAGCCAGATGCAGGGAAGAGAGGCGCCGAGGGGGATGAGCAAGAGAAGGAAGGGGATAAGACGGGTTGGCCAGTGTGATTTGGCGGGGAGGGCCTTGGGCCAGTTGTAGAAGATTTTCATCATCTTGTCTCACCTTGTTTCTGTCAGTTGTTGGTTGAAGAGTTGTTGATTGACTTACCTTGATTCTGCCGAGGTGTGTTGGTGTGAAGATGGTAAAACCAAGAGTTGTCAGTTGACCTGTTTGAAGAGACAAAGTCGTGCGAGCTCGTGAGAATTTATGTTAGGCCATGGCAAGAGTTGTTCGTACATCATATCACTGTTTCGGTGTTTGTGGCTGTGACAACTGGTGCTGATCGCGGGACAATTGGTTTGTTTGTTGGCGCTGGTACAGACGAACGAGATGTTTGTTCGTGACAACATAGTGGGCACGGCTACGGACAGAGACTTAACGAGTTGGTGTGCGTTCAATTGGAGAATAGTTACTATGACTGGTTGATACGCGAATTTAATTATTAACACTGTGACGGATGAGTTATAGAGAAGCGTATCTCATGTTTTGATCGACAATTGAGGCTTGAGTTGGGTGAAGAGTCTATTCAATCATCCCCTGTCTCGACGTTGAACCTCACAACGCGTTCGACCAGTCACTCAAATTAGTTACAGTCAAGAGGTCCAGCAAGGTCACGAACTTGATCACTCTCAAAGGTGCAAGATTATCACACAACTCAATACTCGCAAATACAGCCCCTTCTATCAACTAGTCTACCAATCTACAACCTAAAACAGTCCAAAGAACCTCTTCTGCTTCTTCTTCTCAGGAGGATACACAATAATCCTATCCAAATCCGCCCCCTTGAAATGTCCCTTCCCATTATCAAGTCCACCAACAGTAATGGAGTTCTTACCCTTCTTCAAAGGCAACAGCAAAGGCGTAGAAAGAATAATTCCCTTGTGCGTATCCTTCTGGAACAATGTGTGTACCGTGTCGGTCTCGTTGTTCACGACTACGCTGCTGATGCGACGGACGGCCCATGTGCCGTTGATGCGGTCGGGTTGGCCCATTGGCTGGTCGCCGAAGCCCATGTCGTCGATGTCTAGGTTGGGTGTTAGTTGGGTATGGGTGATTGGGGAGAAGGGGGAGGGGGTTTACTTTGGTGGTAGAATGATACCCATTGATCAGCACCTTTGCCTTCTACTTCAAAGGTGATTGTACTATCATTTCCTTGGATGCCGGTTGCGATGACATGGTCTGTACCAAAGGTCTGTACAAAGTCAGTCATCATTCTTCCACTTCCCTAAATTTTACTTACAGCTTCTTGGAGGAATGCATCTCCTGCGAGCTTGGCCTTGCTAGCTGGATAGGTCTTTCCCTTGATAGGCTTCCATTCACCAGTTTTCCTATGAACATCAGTTTCTCACTCATACCACCCGCCAATATCACTTACACGTTCAGATCGTAAATATCATGCCAGACAACCTTGAGACTCTTTTCCTTCTCGTCAATCTCGATAGGAAGCCAAACATTGCGACTTTCCCAGATCGAAGGAAGATCCCACTGCATTGGTCAGTATACGCTAAATAGTCAGGTGAAAGGAACGTACCTGATCGGCCATGTAGAGATAAGTAGTCTTCTTAGTTCCCTTAATCCTCCATGAAAATCCAGACTGAGTACTAAAAGTCCTGGTATAAGCCGGTGCGACGAAGAAAGGCTGCGACCAAGGACCCTCGAGTTTATCAGCCCTCATAGCGACAACATCTATCCAGATTAGCACCCCAATCTCTACCCACTCTATCTCGTCACTTACTGTTAGGTCGGTAACCAGTCTTATGACTCATAAGCGTCCAGTAACTCTTCTCCGTCTGAAGAATAGTCGGCGCCTCAAAGTCATACTTGTTGAATCGATGCGTGACACTCTCGATATCTGTGAGATTGCTGTTGAACTCGCTGACGTATACATCTCGGCCCTCGACGCGGTCGCCGTTGGAGTATAAAGCGTAGGATTTGCCAGTCTTGTAATCTGTGAAGGCGCCGAAATCTTGGGACCAGTTTCCTAGTGGTGCGATGGCGTGGTTGAATTCGTATGGACCGGCGATGTTGTCCGATGTAGCGAGTCCTTGAAGCAAAAGACTGTAGTTTCGATCATCGGCGTGCCACCACATCTACTCGATCAGCATTACCCTCCATGAACCCATATATTTTCACTTACATGGTACTTGCCAGTCTCCTTACTATACAAAACCTTGGGTCGTTGAATAATACTCTCTGGGGAAATATGCTCATGGCCCTCCTTAGGCGTAAGCGCTAACCCGTGAGATTCCCAAGTCGCGAGGTCAGAAGAACTGTAGACGGAAATACCACCGCCTTCTTCTTGTTCTTCAGTCTTGTACTCGCCGAACCAGAAGAATTTACCGCTGTCGCGATCGACGCACAAACCGCCGGCGTGGGCGTTGAAGAGGTTGCCGTCTGTATCCTTCCAGCGAGCGCCGGGGACGATCCAGGCTGCGCTTGTGAGGGAGGCGAGGGTTAAGAGGGAGAGAATCATTGTGTCAATTGAGCACGAGTCAATTGGGTACAGTGAATGGTCAATTGATCAACTGCAGAAATGTGACGTTTTATAGCTATCTCGGTACATCTCCTACCGAACCTCATGCGGCGTCATAAGTTTAATCAAGGTTAAACGCGGGGATAACCCCCAATCTAAGAATCTTAGCATGTCGATCCCCCGCTGAATTGGTAGACGCTTCAATCAGACCTTTGCTTGGCGGCTGTTTACCCCGGACTGGAAGGCGGATAAATGGAATACCAATCAATCCTTGTACAATTGAGCTTAATTCGTGATGGGATGATTCTCGGGGGTGGCTGGGCCGAATTCAATGCATTTATACTGGTATTTCTGGAATTATTCTTGGCCATCATATGACACTTTGCGCATATTGTTAGATGTGTTGACAACGGCTGCGTAGCAATGCAATTGAATCAAATACTAAAGGTATGTTGGCTTGTCATATGCGGCGTCCTTTCGAGAAGGTCGAGAGTTACACCCAGCCTACTGGTCATCCAGAAACTTACAAAAGAACGAACAATCATGTATATGGCCATCCGCACTCGTGGCATAATTCGGACAAACTCCCCATTCCGTATATCCCAGCTTCAAATAAAATCCCCTCGCAGGTGTATCCGATGCTGTATCCAACAGAACCATACTCTTTCCCAAAACCTCCTTCGCATACCTCTCCGCAAACTCCATCAATTTCCTTCCCAGTCCGAGACCTCTTTCACTCTCGGCGACTAGTAATTTCGCAATTCCGACTTTGTGTGCGAATGTTGCTTTGGCGTAGGTCACAAGTTGGACTGTTCCAACTACTGTTGAGTCACGGGCCAGAACGAAGAGTTTGGTTGTGGCTGAGAGTTGGGGAGATAGCTCGAGCCAAAAGACAGTGGCATCGGTGTGAGATAGAGGAGCGTGGAAGCCTAGTGCTGAGGAAGGAGGGTCGTCGTTGACACAGGATTGGAGGAGACTGGCAAGAGAGGGAGTCCACTGTTCCAAGGCATCGTGCGTGTTGATAAGATGTAGCTGAAGCCCTTCTGGCCAGGCAGTTGAAGATAGGACGGTCATCGCGTTGTTGTTGGGAGGTCAATCCTGTCAAGTGACTCGTTTTGGTGTTGTGTACGACTTATAAACTAGTCTGGGTTACATGTGAGTCATCCTATGGGTCCGTCTACTAGGGGAATTCCGGTATCCCACTTCTGCTCCGATGATTGAGATACTTGGTTTGGGGCAGATTCTACTTTCGCTTTGACTCGGTTTTGAAAGTTGTGCGGGCTGAGCATAGCTGAAATGCACAATGATGACAGCGGCAGATCAAAGCACGAGGTATGTCTCACTTTCTCAAAAACCCTATTGGTGAAGGTCTTGAAGACTCGAGCCACTGACAGAATGATCAACGTTTGGTCTAACGGGATATCCCTGCTAGCACTACACACCGGATACAAACCAAATTTCTCGCCCGAACTTCCGTCCTAGAAATGTTTTCACCTCTAATAAATGACATAATGAGCAGATTCCTCGCGTTTGATCGCAGCAAACTATAGGCACTACAACAATATCGAACAATTGTTAAATCGTTGGAGTGCTAGACACTTATTAAATATGACCGTCGAGGTAAAAAATCGTCCAATACTAGGCTAAGTTTTATCTCATGATACTGTAAGCGCCGGTCCGACTTCTAGTGCAATTAGATATTCTTACATGGAATAGAGAAGATGGTCAAGACCCTCGAATGCGGCTCTAAGAGTGTGGAGTGGCATAGTGCCAAGCTCAGCGGCCCTGTTCATGTGGTTACTCACGAGAAGTTCCTGTTACTATCACCAGTATACAAAGGGCTTTGGGCCTATCAATACTATGCTTACTTTCACCCCTGTAGATTCTCTCAAACGAACTAAGACCCGACTCGGCTAGTGCTAAGACTCCAGAAATGCTGATATCTCTACAAGCTTTCATCCACTTTCATTCCAACCTCAATCTTACCTCCTCAACAATCATGATAATGGCGCAAATCTACTCTGAGCTACTAGACAACAAGTCCTTTCGTCTAGCGAATGTCTCGCTCGGAAATCGTTCTGATACTGGAACTGAAGTACTCAGTGTAACCCTCACAACACATCCTTTGGGTCCAGAGATCAAGTACAATGCGTTATCCTACACGTGGGGGCCACCGAGGAATCTCCAAGACGCAGACAGGTCCGATGCCATCATTCTGTTCAATGGGCACCTCTTTGAGGTTCAGCCAAACCTCTATGATGCGCTCCTCGAACTGCAGGCTACATGCCGCGAAACTCCCATCTGGATCGACGCATTGTGCATCAACCAATCCGACCAAACCGAAAGATCAGCACAAGTCTCCGTAATGAACCAGATCTACGGCAGTGCCAGTCGTGTCATCGTCTGGTTAGGAAAGGCCACACCTGAGTTAGAAGCAGGCGTCAAAGCAGCTGCGCGCCTCGGCACAGAGTCCGTTCCTCATACCATTCGCATGATCCGCACTCAAACCTGGGACTTTTCAAACGATTTATCCAACATGTCAGAGAAGTATGGAATTGAGCGTATCGAATTGGACGAGGCTGTCGGGTTAGCTACATTATTCTCGTGCAATTACTTCGTTCGCATCTGGGTCATCCAAGAAGTGTCCCTCAACAACGACGTCGTCGTTCTTTGCAACGGCACTTTAACACCCTTCGACTGTGTCGGCTACACAGCGGCATTCTTACACTACAGCGGCCTGTTCCAGCAGGTATACGCTCTTGCTCCGTATGTCAGAAAAGACAGCCTTATGCGAGACGATGTCAATATGTTTGAGGCTGAAAGAATCGGCCTCTTTCGCGAGTGGTGCAAAGACGAAAAGACGGAGTGGTTTGAAGTTTTGGAAGAAACCGTCGATTTCGAAGCGGGGATTGGTCATACTCAACCAAAGTCTGCTGAGATGTTACTTCTTCGGTTTCTGATAACGTCCCTTCAGTTCAGGTCAACAGATCGTCGGGACATTATTTATGGGTTGGGAGGTATCATCAAGAAAATGGCTGCCGAGTATGGTTCGTCTTTTCCAGCAGAGTTTGAGCCGAACTACGACATTGATGCAAGGGATTTATTGACGGATGTTGCGAGAAAGATAGTCGAGACTACCGACTCTCTCGTTTATCTTGGTCTTGTCAAAGATCGAAAAGTGAGAGACGGTCCGGATCTTCCATCTTGGGTACCCAACTTCTCAGCTACTCCAGTCAACAGTCTCTCTGGTGCAGTCTTTCGATCCGCCGGGTCTTTCGATGCGTCTAAGCATACCCCTCACACTTTGTCTGAACAAGTATCTACCGTGGATGGAGACGCTCTTGATGTCTCTGCTTTTTGTCTTGGTAAGGTCGAGAAGCTGGGCGAGGCCTTCCTAACCGCCATGAATGGCGAGCAGAAGATGAATACCGATATTCTGTGCAATATGGAACAAGTCTATTCATATACCGGTCAACCATCGGATGAGGCCTTGTGGCGTACTCTTATCTTTGACCATGACCTGTCATACAGACCTGCAAAGCTGATTCGACTGGAGGATTTCCAGATGGCCATGATGGACTTGATTGTCCACCCACTGGCGATTCGTCACAGAGAAGCCCCCTCGCCAGAAGAAGGCCAAGCGTTAGTCATGGATTCGATCGGCAAAATGTCCTACTTGGACCAAGTATCCGCTAGATTCCCCTCGAGTATCTTCCCCAGGGTCAACCTGATCAAGTCAATGTGCATGAATCTTGGTCTTATTCCGAAAGAGGAAGCTGAACTGGATGATGAAGAACGAAAGATGTTGGTGGTGCCAAAGTCGGACCACTCTATGCCGCCGGCGCTAGTAGTAAGTACTACTTATGTCGGCCATAGACCGTTTCTTACCGGTAGCGGATACCTTGGAATGGGATTGGAGTCGGTAGAGGTGGGGGATGAGGTTTGGGTTGTAAGAGGGTGTCCTACTCCTTTGGTCCTGAGAAGAGAGGGACAAGAGTATAGTTTGGTTGGCGAGAGTTATGTGCATGGAGTTATGAACGGGGAGGCTGTTGATGATGATACGAAGTGGGAGAAGATCCAGATAGTTTAGAGATACAGTGGGTACCAAATCGGAAAGTAAGGTTATCTGGTGAACAATCGAGAACAAATTTCATGATTTGCGGTTGAAATGATCATATCATATGTACAAAAGAGGAGTATATCAAGGAAGCGATAGGCGGAAGATTCTCTCCATCCATATCAGGAAATAAACTGGACCAACAACGTTACAGAATACGATGTTGGTTCGACTCAATGTTACGTCAAGCATGTTCGCATAAAAGACAGAACTTGGATACAAAGTGCGCGTTTTCTTTGTTCTGTCTTCCATTTATTTTTGAACAAATATTGTAAGACCGACTGTTCAGACACTACCACTGTCGCACTTCATGGAAGCACGAGTACGTTAACCACATTCAATCTGAATCTGCCATCTGCCATCTGCTAATGAGATATATAGGACGATAGCGACGTCGACTCATCAATTGGCGACGATATGTACGTATTCCCTAATCGTACCATACCAACCGAATTAATGAGTTCCCGCAGCGCCAGTTCCACCACCTCCGTCTCATCAAGCATTCTCGAGTATCGCAAATTTCATGGGCGCACTTACCACAGCGACAAGTATGATTCTGAGTATTTTGCACCGAACGATGAGCGACAGAGAGACTCCATGGACATCACGTAAGAGCTCTTATTACTGAACTCACTGGTAATGGACTAATCATGACTCCTGTAGGCACCATTCTTTGACCTTGCTTCTGGACGGAGAGCTTACGCTTGCTCCTATCACAGATGGGCCAATGGTAAGCTTCGATTTGATTTCGGTCAGTCGGATACTGATGTTTCTTAGAAGGTGCTTGACGTGGGCACTGGCAGTGGTATCTGGGCAATGTATGCACATATATCCCACATCTTGTGCTCCATACTGACAGAATAGTGACTTCGCCGACGCCTACCCATCATCCACAGTAACAGGAACAGACCTCTCCCCCATCCAACCCACCTTCATCCCACCCAACGTACAATTTCACATCGAAGACGCAACCTCACCCTGGACCTTTCCCCCCTCGCAGTTCGACCTCATTCACATCCGCTACCTCATTGGAGCTATCTCCGACTGGGGAGCTTTGTTCAAAGAAGCCTTTCGTTGCTGCGTGCCAGGAGGGTATATCGAGTCTGCGGAGATTAATCCTCTGTTTGTAAGTGATGATGGCAGTATCGATAACGTTGAGGCTTTGCAGACGTGGAATAAGATCTGTAGGGAGTGCGAGGGCGCTTTCGGGGGCGATTTCTGTCAGATTCGTGATGACGTTGGACTTCTCAAGAAAGCGGGATTTGAGGAGCTTCAGGTTACTGATTTCAAGGTAAGTCTCACTATTTACCAATCATCACATCTCTGACAGAGTATCAGGTGCCTGTTGGCGGATGGGCGAAGGATGAGAAACTTCGACGAGTTGGACAATTCCTACGCGCCTCTATCGAAAATGATCTTGAGGGTACGTCAGCTGTTGTGAATTGATGCAAATTGCTAACGTGAGTAGGATATACTTTGATGTCTTGGCAAAAGGTATTTGGGACACCTGGTGATGAGTACCAGATGTTTCTGATGCAGATGCGAAAGGCGTTGAAAGACAAGAATGTCCATGGATATATGCGTGTTCGATTCATCGTCGGAAAGAAGCCATAGATTGAGTCTTGTGTTTGCCTGGTAATTTTACATTCTTTATTTAATGTCATCGATTATACGATTCGCAAGGTTGTTGAATTGTGATATCGATTGACCGTGTAGTCGGTAGGATCGGGAAATACATTTTCCTGCTATTCCTAAACAGTCTTCTCTGCTGACATCTCATCTTTGGTCATCCTTCCTCCACTCATCACCATGACCAGAGCCGCCGGACGCCCCAGCACTTCTTGCAACGTTTGCAAAAGGCAAAAGGTACGAGTTAGGCGACAAAGAAACGCAAATGACTGACAACTCCAGATCCGCTGTTCAGGCGAAAGGCCTAGCTGCACCAGGTGTATCCGATTGAAGAGTGCATGCCATTATAACAAGGACAGAGTCAACAGAGTCCGAAAGCAAAAGGAACCAGCCAGAGCCTTCATGGGAAATACAGCTTCTTCTTGTTCTTCGCTGACTCCCATCGTCGCTGCACCACACCGTTTTATCGAGGATAACTTAGATGATATCCCCTCAACACTACTCACCACTCTTGTCAATCTCTACTTCACCAACGTCTATCAATCAACCCTTCTCTTTCACAAACCTACCTTCCTTCATTCCCTTTCCAGCGGTACTGTACGGCAACATGTCCTCCTCAGCATCTGTGCCTGGGGAGCAAAGTAAGTCTCTTTCACATAACAACACTTCAACTAATCGCCCTCAAGCTTCTATCGAGATGGGCAAGGTGGCGCTAAACTTAAGAATCAAGGCCTTATGACAAAGTGGGCCAAGAAAGCAGGCGCACTGGTCTTCCAAGACGCCGAGGAACTCAGCGAGGACAACATCATTACGCATTGCAACCTTTCTCTCTTCTGGCACAGTCAAGGATCTTGGAGGATAAGTTATCTCCACAAAGGTAATTCCCCTCCCACTCTCCTCCTCATTCACTAACACCTTCCAGGAAACGCCTGCCAACTTCTTCACATCATCGGCACAGGTTCAAATACCCCAAGTCTTGACTCCGAGATACGCAGAAGACGGTTCTGGGCCTGTTACTTGATGCATTGCTTCAGCTCTGAGAAGCTCTTTCGATTCGAGGCGATTGCTGATGTTGATAACCTGCCGTTGCCGTGGCCTGAAGATAACTTTCAAGCTGGTGTGCCTCCTGATAGGGTGGCGACTATTGAGAATGGAGTTGATACGGGCAATGTGTTTGCCGAGTTGATACGTGGCTTACATCTTTGGTACTTCATCTTTCCACTGGAAAGCCCTGTATACTGACATTTGTAGGTGTTCTGTCGTTTCTGTTGTCAGATCGAAAGACCCAGACCTCAGTACCCGTATCCAGCAGATCTTCAAAACTGAGATTGAGATAACATCATGGTGGCAACGAGTACCCAGTCACTTCAAACTCGACACTTCTACCATCATGACTACAAACCACAACGCTCTACCGAAGCTTCTATTGACGAATCTCGTATACTACCAGTCCCTCTGTGCCCTCCATGCTTCTATAGTACCGCTCTTCTGCTGGTCAAAGGGCGATAGAGCTTACTCATCAGCACGACAACTCTCAGCTCAAGTCGCATTTGAACACGCTGGGACAATCTCGAGTCTCATCCGAGCTGTTTTAAATAGTGATTGTCCTGTCAGTAGTATGCCAATATTTGTTGCATACACAGCATATTCCAGCTGCGCTGTCCAAATTCCTTTCTTCTGGTGTTCTCAACCCGAGGTCAAAGCTCAAGCTCAACTCAATGTTCAGGCAAACATGAAGATGAGACAAGAGATGTCTTCTTATTGGGAGTTGGCTTGTTTACTAGTAAGACTATCGCCTGTGAGCCCTCTTTCAAAGCTGATCTGTTGCAGCAAGTCTATGCGCGATGCATTCACGACGTTCATAAACGCAATCCACCGACGATCTCCAATGAACCTAGATACGCGGACTTTTCTGCTTTCTTGGAGTTTGGAGTTGGTGCAGATCTAGTAAAAGTGTCTATCCTTGAGTTCACTGGGGTTCTAAGAGCTGGAAATGGTGGTTATGTGAAACCTGGGGAAGAGAGTCACGACCTGACAATTAACTCAACAACTGACCAAGCGACCATCGAAAGCGACCGAGCTCAGACTGAGTCATTTCAGAAGGTTAGACCACATGATCTTTCGGAGATCGGTCCCTCTCAATCATATTTTCTTGAGCCTGGTGGTAGTGAATGGCCGACATTTGACGTGTTCAACTCCTTGTTGGATGCTGATATCACAACTCTACTGCCCATGGACGACACTCTCGATCTCTCACTTTTTGACCTCAACTTTTCTTGGGAAAGCTCTGATAACATATAAACTCAATTTCAATATACAAATAACCAACAAATACTCACCGCCAACTCAACCATCATGAACATTTCTCTCGAGTCATACACTATCATTCCTTATCAGCTGACCGGTCCCAAGCCCCCGATAAAGTTAGGTGTCAGACCCACTATCTTCCACTGTTTTCTAGCGCATCAGGACCCCCGGAAATAAGACCCACGTGGGCCTAAAACAGCCACTGTCAGGCACTCTGCCACCTCAGGGACTTGTCAGCAAATTTTTTCATGATAGCTTCATCTTTGGGTTTAGACCTATTCAAGACAAACGCCACCCACTTTTCACTATCTTTTCAAACACCTACTTCCTCCGTTCTTTTTTCTCCGCAAACTCCACGATCTTTACATCTCCACGTTCTTTCACTATCACTATCGACGAAGAGAAAATGACAGAAAAAATGAGTACCCTAGCGCTGCCATCGAGCAGCTTACCGCCACTCTTCACCCTCACCAAACAAACCGAATCAGACATTTTCAACGCCTTTCACTACCTAGCGACAATCTACTGTCCCCTCTCTTTTCCGTTCTCTATCGAGCTTGACGATACGAAACATGTTCTTGCGGAACCTGTTGATTCAGGTTATACTTCCGGCAACGAAGACGATGAACCTGCCCCTACACCAACATCCATCCGCGCAGATCCTTACGAGAAGTCTTTCGTGGAGAGATGGTTAACTGGTTTCCTTTCCCGGGCGGAGACTCTTGAGATTTTTGAGACTGAGGAGGGAATGCAGCGTGCGCTGGATCAGGCGGCGTATATCTTTGAATCACTGTTCGCGACCGCTTTGGATGAAGATGATCAGAATTCACCATTCCTCCGAGAATTTACCTTTGACACTGTTGACGACAAAATTTCTGTGTCGTTGAATGATGGACTCGCTGGAACAAATGACTCAGATTTCGAAGATGTGGGCCTTCAAAGTTGGGGCGCCTCCATCGTTTTCTCAGAGATGCTATGCGCGACACCAGAACGATTTGGACTTACCGACTTATCCTCTACGGAACATAATCGGATTATTGAGCTTGGTGCTGGCACTGGGCTTGTCAGTCTTGTTCTCGGAAAGTTGATTCCCACTTTGGGTGTTCAAGATTCGAAAATCATCGCTACGGATTATCACCCAGCTGTTCTCGAGAATCTGCAGTCAAACATAAGCATCAACTACAAAGATCCCTCACCCATCGAAACAAAGTGTCTCGACTGGGCAGACTTTACACTCGATGCACCCTTCGATGTACCGGCTAGTATGCTCTTCGCGACAGATGTCGTGTACGCACCTGAACACGCACGCTGGCTACGCGATTGTGCGACAAGACTTCTTTCCGACGGGGGAGTGTTCTGGTTGTTGGTTACGATACGACCTAATGGCAAGTTTGCGGGTATTGGCGATACTGTTGAAGCTGCTTTTGCGGAAGTGGATAGACAACTGGAGATCAATGGGAAGAGACTTGATATTTTAGAGAGGCAGAAGTTGGATAAGAGGAGTGGTGTGGGACGGGGTGATGAGAGTCATTATGAACTTTTTAGAATTGGATGGGCTTAGACAAAAGTACACAAGGAGATAAATAGATGTATAGAGCATAGAGAAGGATATAGAGCAATGGGCTAGATATGCAAAAGTATTAAAGCAAAAGCTAGTAAACTGATATCTAATTACATTATAATAAGACTTATTGATAACCTGAGAGATAACTATAGTTAAGAAGCTATCCTTAAGCTCTATAGCAACTACTCTATAGTTAACATAGATAAGGTAACCCCTCCCTTCTTAATCACACCAAACCACTAGACAACTCTTCCCTCCCTTCCTTTTTTCACTCTGAAGTATTCTAGCTATCTTCTACCCATCAAGTCTCTACATTATTAACTTCCGTTCTTCACTCACTTGATCATAATGACTGAAAAGACCGAACAGAGTGACGGTCTTACCTGGAAGGCGGTGGAGAGTGCTGATGGAGCCAACCACCAGATCGGTCACACCGAGTTTGAGCTCATCGCGAAGGCCAAGGCGGATGAGGTCGATGGAGATAGTAAGCAGCTTTCTTGATGGGTCGAAGGAAAGGTACCATTCGACATTCGCGTTAATTGGATCCCGGGCGAAGACAAGCTTGTAGTTGCTGATCAAGCCGTGCTGGACAGGGCTGGTATTGCACCGTACAACCTCACCACCAGCGCGCTCCGATATTGTGGCGGCTGTTCATTCTTCTCGAATTAACCAACACCAAGAACTACAACTACATCTTCTACGATGAGACAGGTGATTATTATCGGGTCGACTGCTACTTGACTGGAAACCACTCCGTCAGGTTTAACTCTGAAAAGCCAACTATTGTTCGCAATACTGGCAACTAGGACAGCCAAGAAAGGCGCTATTTGTAGATAAGAGCAGTAGCATTGGAAAATCATGCTTTCAATGCGAAGGGTTAGGTTTATTTGTAGGAGCTTGGGTTGAGCTTGGGGTTAGCACCTTTCGGCTTATGGTTCTGGAGGAATTATGGTTTGGGCCCAATGACCCGTGCGTCCGATCTTCCAGACTAATCAGACAACACACTCGTTACCCCTAACCTCACTTGGGGTTGTGGTTCTGGTGGAACCACAGCTGGACGGTAGGACGGGCGGTGTATAGAGAATAACGTGGGGACAGATGGAACCGCATGGTTCAGAATGCAATTTCAAGGACATCTTAGCGATTGTTATAACAATTGGGCTTTTGTTCGTAAGATGTGAATAATAATTACATTTCGATCAACAACGAGATCATCTAGTAGTATGATTTACCCTCCTGTAGGTAGCACTTTACGCAAAAGGATGCATCGTGCTCTGGCTAAACCCCGGTTTTAATCATTATTAATGTGGAATCAACTCGGCTAGGTTTAAGGTGGGTCAATAAAATCAGCTCTGGCAGAGTCGATTTTGGAATGTGGGACTAGGCGTTAAATAAATAAGAAGTTTCCCTAACCTAATAGTAGCCGATAGGTTGAAATTGTTAAATACAGGAAACAACCGAGAAGATAAGTTTAAGCAGGCCATTCTTTGTGCTGACTTGGCACCGCCGGGTAGGTGAACTCGTCTTATCCCCGTCGCAAGTCGTCGACATGTCTGGCACAGGGACTTATGCGGTCTAGGATCTTTTCGAAGTCGACGGTAGGAAGCATTACCGTCCCTAGAGCTCTTTCTTGTCTTTGTGCCATTAGCAACCGGTGACAAAGTTGATAGTAAAGAGACAGCCGTCGTGGTTGCGATGTACCGAGCCGCACGCCTGGCATCCATTCTTGCGGAGCTCATCGTAAGCCCAGCGCATCTGCCATCCTTCGGCCCAGCAGGTCGAGCCTCCCTGAACGAAAATACCACAGTTACCGGAGCAGGTGCCGCTTTTGCTATAAGACAATCGCTTCGTGGTTAGTTCTTCAGTTCTTCTAGTTCTCCTTCTTCTTCTAACTAAGAGTGATCATAGGAGATAAGGATAGGCAGAGAAAACTTACCCTCCACCCGGGGAGTAACGCGTATCTTCAATTTTTGCTTTGGCTTGTGCGCACTGGTCTTTAAATGGCTGTCTGTTGTTACAAAGGGAGCTGCCCTTGCAGTCGACCCAGTCGCGGCGTGCGAGCGCGCCAGACGCGGTATCGACGCTGGGAAGTTCGACCACGACAGGCACAGTATCGTTGCCGTTGTCCAGGTAGATGGTTTCGGTGCCGGGAGCCGCGATGGCGGGGGAGGGTAGGGCCATAACGGCGCCGCAGAACCCGAGAGCGGTGTGAATAAGGGTAGAGAACTGCATCGTGACAGAGGTCGATCAAGTTGAACACGTGAACTTAAGGCGCTTAGAGGGTTTTGGCAGTCTAGCTTACTAGGACCAGAGCTGAGGAGTGTTAGATAAGTAGACAGATCATAGTCGGACGTTAGGTCTCTTATATATGTATATTGATTATAAGAACTAGCTGCTTTATGCTTTATGATTTGTTCTGCTAAGCTTAGGGAGTTAACGATCCCTGATTAGCGCTAAACCTGATTTCTTAATCCTATGCCTAGCTAGGTGCAACAAGGCTTTCTTTTCCGAGTCGAGCTCGCATGCGACGAGGCCACTTACTATCGATTCTAGACCCTGCCGTAAGGATCCTCTGGGCTGCAAGGGTGTTCCCGCTTGGTGTAACCATTGTGGCAAATGATTACGGGCCCGGCTTCGCAGATAGAGTCAGAGCGATAATGCTACTAAACCAGGACAGAGGGGACCTGCTTAAGCATGGCAGCTGTAATACAGTGGGCGCGAGCGTATAATTCATACTCGTCGCTAGAAGTGGCGTGGAAGTCGAAAAGCTACTTAGTGCTAAGAAGCTGGCTATTATTCTCGTATACTCGGATTCAGTTCCCGACCACCATGTCATACCAAGATAAATATGTTCGGCCCTTTCCTGATAGGGCCTCGAGGTACACTCTCGCAAGTCAGCTTATCTAAGAAAATCCCTTGTTGCATTATGCATACTTATTTCTGACAGTTCCATATTTCGTGTTGTACTGTAGTAAGCTATCCAAGATTGGAAGATTCTGTCTGATATGCATAGGTCTCGGCGGTTTCTCGGTGCTATCAATGCCTTCTTTTTATTTCTTTTGCTTTAAACCTTATCTCAATATCTCACTTAAGATTATTCAAGGTTATACACTAAAATAATATACTTTTCTAATATTAACATAATAAGCTACTATAACTATAACTTTAATAAAATAGACTCTCTTAATATTCTTACAAGACTTACAAAATAACTCCTCTAAACCTTCATTTTTGTAGGCTTTATAAAGAAGTCCCTAACCCTGCTTCCCTCAAGCCAGTCCCAAGCCTTGTCTAAAAGACCACCAAAAATGTGCGGGCTGTGTACACCACAGTCAGGCTCACTGCATCCTAGAGAAGGTTGTACTGGTGAGTTTAGCTCTTAGGAAAAAGGATCTAGAAAGACCCCAGCAAAAAGCTTATACAAAAGGAAGTTCGTTTGCACATAACGTAACAAGGAACCAAAAGCAAGGAAAGCACAGTAAATCACGTTAGGTCCCTTTGCAAAGGGCTATTAATACCTTCCGGGATTATATTCCTTGCCTAGTACTACCTTCCAAGTCTGGAATTTCATAAGTGGCTCCTTGCACCCGCATGATAGGACGCCTGATAGATTAGATGAGACGCATGATAGACATGACAATAGACTAGACAAACGGGATGAATAACAAATGTTCTGAAAATCGTATATCTATCAGATCCAAAACTCTAGGTGTATAAAACTCGCACTAACCAAGAAAATACGAAATCACAAACTCCCCTCTCACCAACCCCACAACCTTCATCGTCTAAGTCTCCTTGTCCTTCTTCTCAGCATTCTCAGCAGCAGCCCTCCTTATCTTCGCAAGGGTATTAAAAAAGGTACTCAGCGAAAACCCAATCAAACTAAAGAAAACAGGCCAATACTCCATCGGAACAACGACTTTCGCAAAAGTGATTAAAATAGGGTGCATAGCACACATGGCTTTCGTCATAGGAATTAATCCAGCCTTGACGGCGCCTTGGACTTGCTCTTTTGTGCGTGCGCCGGCGATTATGGCCATTGACGAGAGATAAACTGTGTTTTGAATGGGGAAGCACTACATAAGTTAGTCTTGAACCCACCAGATCTATTTGTGGGGAGCGGGTGACTTACAATAAACATAGTAACAAGCTGCTGCAGCAACATCTTGCCAGGTAATTGTTTTTGCGCCATCGTCAGCAAAAAATGCTGCAGCGGCGCAGCGATACAAGCTCCGTAAAAGGCCATCTGTGGAACACGCGAAGTAATCATCGGGCCATATCCAGGACGTTGGTAAGCAAAGTATGAAGCGATAATTTCAGTTAGAGCGGATAGAGAGCCTTGGGTTGCCATTTTTGTGCGGAGGGGTTTGGCTTGGAGTTGTTTGAGGTAGGACTGCCATTGTCAGTGTGAGATAAAGAAAGGAGGGAGGAAGGATGTACCATTAGAAGGACTTTTGGGTCCAGAGCGGACTTTGTGGGTGAAGTTGTGAGAGATGACATTTTGGCTGATTGATGGGTGTTGTTTGGTGAAGTGAGGTGTAAATTGTGATGAGTTGTGGTGAGAATGAGATGAAATGTGTTGTTGTGATGACGATAGGAGAAAGCGAAACAAAAGGGAATGCCTGAGGCAGAAGCGAATCCAATCAAATCAGCCGTATATATCAGCCGCGATCCTCGGTCCGAGCTTCCCCCTCTTGGCGGAGATTACTAAGACTATCAACGGGAATAACCAATGTAAATCGTAATAAAAAGATAATGATTTGTCTTAAGTAGAGATCAATACGAGTAATGTCTATGTTATAAATAATTGATGAGAAGGGAAGGAGACGTTGTTGGGTGATAAGGAGGAGAATTATTCTCGGCCGAGTGTGGAGAGAAGCATAAATTACGGATCCGGGGAAGTTGGGGAACGGGGTATTTAGCCAGGAACCTCGGAATAGATCTGCTTGTCTCATCAAGATACCCCTCTCAGATCCTTTTATGCATCTAGCAGAATGCGGCAGGTGATCAATCTGCTCTCAGTATATACTGAGCAAACATCTACATCGTTTTTTCAGCCAGCCCGTTATCGTCTCATCTCCAGGTCGGTAAGGTGATATAGGGTATGTAAATTGGGTTGGCGATGTCAAGTCACCACCAAGTTGACTTGTTGAAGCAGACCTGAATGGTAATAGACGTACGATGATACTGGAGTTACATCTCTTACACCGTGCTAGCGCAGTGTTGTATCCAACTTCTTTCTTCTTCTCAACTACGCCGCTCGATTCCTGTGTTAGTCGACTTTCTATTTTCAGTCTTTTCTGGCGAGCAGGTCTTTCGACCTGATTTAGACAATCAGACAACTTTCAATACATCTGTCAACATGTACTCTATCGTGTATTACATACTAGCAGCCCTACCCCTACCCACATTCTCCTTAGCCAACCAAGCCTTCCACCCCTCATCCTTAAGAATATATCTAACTCTAGCCTCCAACCACTCAGTATTTCCCCAAAATCCCCACGAAGCCTGGAATCTACACCAATCCACAAGCGCAGTCTCCCAATGTCTCACAAACGTATCCCAATCATAATCCAACGGCTCCTTCTCCGCAGGTCGACGAGTGAGGAGTGTCTCATGGTACAAAAAGAGTAAAGCCTCTTCGCCTTTGTCCATGGCCATTTCGTGGGGAATGGAGGGGTTGTCGGTTAGCATGTCCAGTGGTACGGAGCAGGTGAAGAGTTTGGCTAGGTCACAGACACCCAAGCCGAGACCGACGTATTGGAAATCGACGAAGGAAACATCATCGCCTGCGTCGTTGGTGAAGAGGTTCTCGGACTTGACGTCGCCGTGGATAAGTGTCTCGAAAGGTCGACCGGTGGGAGTGAGGAAGTCGGCTACTACTTCAGCAGTAGACTTTTCCGATCCTTGGAATGGTGTGCACAACGCTCCGGACCATTCGGAGTATGTATCAACACAAAGAGAATCATACTCCTTTCGTCGAGTAGCGAGGTAAGTGTATCCACCATTTAACCACAACTTGGTTCCACCAGTTCCAGTCTCTCGTCGTTTGAACTCGTCCAGTGGTGGAAGAAGATACTCGTTCAGATTGGCGGGAAGAGATTTCCAAGAACTGCTGTGAAATCTGGCCAACCATTCCAGAGCAGACTGAACAGCTCTTGGTCCCAGATAAGCCCGCTTTCCACCTTCGACAGGAAAGTGGACTCTCAAATCCGTCATGATGGTAGCAGTAACATCTTTCAGTTCACCACCATCACGCTTCGCCTTCCAACTCGACGTCATACAATGCGCAACGGCCGTATCATCCTCCAAGTGCGGCGCAACAAATTCGTAAAAATACTGCTCAACATCGTAGCTCAAAATCTTTCTCAGATGGCCTTCATCAGTAGGTCCAGGTGGCGGCGCAATGAGCTTCAAGATGAGGAAGAAGGTGTTGTTTGAGCCTTTTGCATGCGCGAGATGACGGATTACCGCTGCGGCTTTGGAATCGGTTGGTTTTGCGGTGAGAGAGCAAATATGACCATATCCTGCCCAGAGAGTCTGCAATTCTTTGAAGGAAGTGATTTCGAGACCTAGAGGGTGGAGGAGAACCTCGGCGACGGTCTTGGATTCTGTCATGTTGGTGTTTGGATCGTGAGTGACTAGAAAACGAGCTACGTCATGAGGAAGTAAACGGGTCGGAATAATATCTCGGGGTGGGTCACCTCCACTGGGGTCAAGTCCACTGGGGTCAGGGGCAATGTCAACGGTAACGGTAGAGGGTGGGCTGACTGTTGATTCCTTCCAAGGAAAACACCAAAGGATGGCGATGCCAACGAGTATCAAAGACCAGTATCCATACATGGTGGATAATTGACCCTCAATCAATTGGGTAAAAAGAGCGAAACGAATCAGAAAAAAGGAAACTCATTCGACGGTTGATCGGTGGGTCATTTGCGAGAGGTAAAAAAGGCGCTGCTCAATTAGCGAGATTAATGTTGTAGGGCTGAATACAAGCCTCTAATCCTTCCTAGCGGTGAACGTGAACATGTCACTCACTGATGGCATGGAATGGATGTAACGAATGGATGGGGATGTAAGAATCAAAAGGGTAGAGCAAGAATCTGCCTCCTGAATTTTTAATTTTCAGAGGCAGCCACATGCCTATAACAGGCAATCTCCGGCGAATGACCTGCCCTATAAGGATTGGAGTATCCAGCTGCGGTTTTTAAGCATAACGGGCGCTACCAATGGAGGATCACTCGCTACAGAACCCAACGTTGCAGTGAGCAAGGCTGAGTCTGTAAGCAGGGATATTGCAGGGAACATGGCAGTGTTTTATTGGTTGAGGAATTTGAAGGATTTGAGGCATGGGAATACAAAACAACTGTAATTTCCTACTTTGATCGGTGGTCCATTGATGCTCATTGCTATTTAACTGACCTCTTTCTTCGCCATTTATCTTCAACTCAACCTCATCTGTTCTATCTCAAACAACCTTCTTCAACGCTCACACCCTCAACATGAAGTCCTTCATTGCCCTCGGCCTTGTTGGCCTCCCCTTGACTTTGGCCGCACAATCAACAACCACACACAGCACAACAACCATGTTCATCCCCCCAGCCTACACCGGCAGCGCAACAAACATCTACGCCTCAATGATAACAGAAGATCCAACAAAAACCCTCTACAAACTAGCCTGTCAATCCGACGTCGCAGCAACATCATACTCTTGCAAAAACGACTTTGACGGCGTGACACTCACAGCTTGGGAGAGTCGCGTAGATGTAACGCTCAATTCTACATCTTATGGCTGTGCTTTGTTCTCGGATAGAGCTGGTGTTACGTCAAAGCCCGATGGTTCTGCGACGGCGGAGAGCAGAACGCTTTCTTCTTCAGAGAGTTCGCTTTGGATGACTGCTGTTACGATCGTGGATTTGAAGAAGAGAAAGACTACTCAGACGGCTCCTAAGGAGACGGGAAGTAACAAGATTTGTAAGAGGAAGGTTAGGGAGCATGTGAATGGTGGAAGTGACGGTGGAAGTAGTGGTAGTGGTTCAACTGGTGGTTCTAGTCATGCTGATGATGACGATGGAGACTCTGGATCGAATATCAACAAGAAGCCCAACACTAGCAACGATGACTGTTCGACTGCTTCGATCTTGTCGTTGAGTTGGGCTGTTGTTGCTATGGGGCTTGGTGGTTATTTTGGTTTAAACTTGGCGTAGGGTGCTGAGTAGTTGTCAATTTTCTTTCTTCATGAACTCCCATCAGTGGGAGACTTTCGATATACCAAGATAGAACGAGCTTTCTAGCGTATACCATTTCACAATTATACTTCTTTCATCAAACATACCCTCATGATTAGTTCAATGTAGATTGCGACTACACGGTGACAGCCTGGCTCTTATTATACATACTCATTCACATATCTCCCAAAGGCTCCATGATTTCTTCTTTCCTTATATCTTTCGGTCTACCGATATTATCAAGTACGACATGACTATAGCATCACCTCAAAGTTGATTCATTCTCATCAAAGCTATCATCCGCAACGTATAGTGCTTCCCTCATTGTTTGTGGTATGTTTTCACTTCACGTCGTGGCGTAACAAGATTGACCAAGTTCATTTCCCTCTCGTCCGAGGCTTCATCTCATAGTCTCGCAGCCAACATCGTCCCTTGTTGTTTCAGTTGCCTGTCTGGTTCCTATCAAGATCTCGATGCTCATTTCGTCGCGTTGAGCTTGGTTTAGCCTCCCCTATCCTTTTATACATTCTTGCCTCATATTCGTCCAATCCAGCTTGCGCGTCAGGAAGAAGGAACTCAACGACTGTCTTCCAAAAACTCCTCTTTGGGTCTTCTGTCTCTTGCAGTGTGATCGACGAGACTGAGGTGCTTTCATGCTGTTCAGCTCTCGGTGCATCGGAACTAAGAGCCATACTGGTCGTGCTGTCTTTATGACGAGGTGCTGTTGAGAGAATTAGGGCCAGGAAGAGGAGGTGGTGGTAAATCGCAAAGCAGATTAAGCTAAGCTTCATGTTGACATCAGTCTGTTCTAACAGTGGCCTTCTGGTTCATGGTAGTTTCCGAGCTTGACTCTTCCGTAGGGACTAAGCGATACAAATCGATTCAAACTGACGCGGAATACGCACTTGGAGCTTATTATACGTTGTTTTAGACCCTTCAATTGACTTCAGCACCGCCCCAAACAAGAAATCGCCGCACTCTGATACCGGTCTTAGCGCAAAGGTAGTTGGCGCTCACGTCAGTAATGGAGAATCTCACGCTCATTCCATAGAGCTTCGTCCAGTGAGACGTACCACTTTCCGATTACATCCCAGACGTGTCTGTTGATCCTGTCAGCATAACGTTTGCTTACAAGCACACGGTATTCGCCCTCAAGGGAGGAATGCATGGTCCCATGGTCAAATGATATAAAATGATTAGTATTCAGTTTTAGTTGTTGACCTACCCCATGTTCTGCTGGTGATTCTTCAGTCGTAAGATGGCCTTACTGGAAAGCACATTTTGTCAATAGATCTTAAGTATCACCGATTGCGAAGCCTTCAGTTTTTGATGAAGGAAAATGAGATGAACATTATCCGGGAAGAGCTGATTTGTCAAAGCAACACCTACTCCTCTTTGAAACTTTCCGTAATGCTGCAATCCTTGTAACATGATGCTACTTCCTCTGGGCAATGATATTGAGCCTGATCATGTTCTCCAAAACAGATGGATTCTGACTTTTGCCCATCCAAGTCAACTCGCCAGCACTTTACTCTCCACTCTATTATCAATAAGGATTTCTCTCAACGTCAACAAAATACTGACATTTCCTTGCAGGTCTTGACACTGCAAATCCACCTACACAAAACGACGAGTCCCTTCACTCTGCCCCGATCTTCCCCAGGTTACACAGGGTCCGGAAAAGAGTATGACCGAAACAAAACAACAAACAACAAATCCGATCAGGCTTCACTTTCGCATCTCCTTCACCTTGACCGACCATACGCGACTCAAATGATGGCACCCAGGAGGCAGCTCCTTGCACTCCGTGAACAATGTGGAATCTGCGCAGATGAAATCTTCACTAATGACAGGGTAATAGAAAGTATGATCACCCAGTTCAGCCCTTCTCTTGGCACACTCTAACATAACGATGCAGTCTACGGCAACGACGATTCGTACCGCGGCCGCACCCGACCGTTCCTCTTCCAACCGACATACCACGAGGAGTTCGTCGTCGGTGGCTTTCGCTTACGTCGCTCTCCGAGTTTCAGGAACAGCGCTGCGAAACCAGGTCCAGAGTTTGTGACAATTCACTCTGGGTGTTACTCAATCTTTGCCAAAGAGTGTCATACGGATGCGGATGCCTTGCACGGGCTCTGGGTACGTTCTGCTTGGAGGCTTCCTTGGCGAGGCGCTCCTCCTCTACACCTCTCTAACCAGCAACTCGACTTCAACGCGCTAAAGAGAGCGGCCGAAATATGGGGTTTGCCTGATATGTGTCGGTTACCGCGTGAGCTGCTCGACATGATTCAACGGGACTCCAGACATTCCTTGTTCTGGAGACATATTTCGGTGGTGAAATTCGCTTCCTGTGTGACAGGAACAACTCCCGAGCCAGTCATTTCTTTCCCGCTCGGTCAGATTCTCTCATGGAAACGCAATGAGTATCCAAAAGACATCACTTCAGAGGACGAGCTCCCAATAATAAGACTGACGATCGACTTGGAGGGGATCAGTCGAGTGGAACGCCTTCCTTGTGTACCAGTCTATTCAGGAGAATGCAACAACTCTCTCGGGTCAATCGTCCAGCTTGCATCCGATGTCTTGGGAATCGCAGTTCAAGTAAAGGTGGGAATGATAACAGGTCAATGGAACCCATGCTTACGTTTTCCAGGATGGTTTAATGCGACTCAAACTACAGAATGGTCGACCGCCACCCTGGATATGGAACACCCCCGCGCCGCCGGATTTGTCCTTAGAGTTACCTATGTTTGAGTGTTCCTATTATCGAGAGTTTCTGAGGTGTAAGTCCCCAATATACCGGCGAAATCAACACAAGAATCATCGCAGTTTTTGAACCTCAATGCTAATGAAGGTCCGGGCTTATAATACAGATCATCTCTCCTGTCATCAAATTCGGAAGCTTTCTCGCCCAGATCGTTTCTCCTAGCAGCACTTGCATACCGTTGAAATGGAAAGGATTAGAGGGATGACGTTTCATTTCTACCTCCACACGTTCGCTGGTATTCACATCCACTACGAGAAGAGGCGATCTACTACGGATGATAATTACGAACAATTTATCAATAGACGCCAGGACGCATGTACTTGGATCTACTTGCCTATCTCCAAGAATGATCAACTGCTTGCTCTTGACATTCGTCAAATGCGTCGGGTGGGTATGAATATCCTTGCAAGAACAAAACTGGCATCGACCTCGACCTTTAACGACCGGGACACGGGATTTTGTAACGGTATCATGTTTCACTACCGGAACGGTGGGCGTCGGACAGTGGGACAATGCCGTTGGTATGTAGACTCAGTCATCAGAGTTGAATATCCACGTGTGTTCCAGTTTAAAGCTGAAAGCCAGCCGGCTGATGTACTGCGAGTGGCGTTTCGACAATCAAGAGATGAACAAGCTGACGAGGGTTGGGAGTGCCACCCATTGAACGGCTTTGTAGCGTTCTCGTTCACAGATGGACCGTCTGACTTGGTTATACCACGAGGCTCAACCAGATTCGGATTGGATATGAGTGTTCTTGAACGTATGAACTGCTAGGCCTTGCAGTGAACAGAGACAACATCAAGTATGGTGGTGCTTGTCCAATATTCAAGAATTGTATTGTCAATTCAACAGTCATTTGTAAATAAAGCAGTTAAATCGTTTCACCGTAGCGCCTTTTCTAATCTCTGTGTCTTGCTTATGTGTTATGGGTCTTGGCCATCGACCTTGTCTTGAAGTCTTGCTCAACATAAGGATCTCAGATTTTCTGAGTGAGTCCGAGTATTTATTATCTCTAAAGTTCATAGTACTTCTCTGTCAGCCATCTCGGGACTTTGTCTCGCTAGTTAAATGACGATAGCATGGAGATTATCTAACAAGAGACGCATTATTGAAATGAGATACTCTAATAGTGGGTGTATAATACTTGGATTTCGCCTTCCTCCCGGCTGTCTTATTTACATTCATCGACGATAGAGTGCGGATTTGTTATCTTTTGCTTAGTCAATTTGCCACCGTCGTCTCCCCTTCATCAACATCACAACATCCGATTCTTCCAAAGCCATGTCTGTAAAGAAACGCTCTTACTTTTTCACTGGTGATTGAACTCTGTATTCTCGATCGTGGCAAATCCACTTACACAAAACGCCAAGTCCGATCTTCGATCTGGACCCGTCTTCCCCAGAAAACCTTTGATGATCACTTGGCAATCAGGGTTTTGATGCGATCTACATACATATGAGTTCCACCTGATCGATCTGCTAGAAACCGTTGAGATGAGGAACATAAGGACCTTTCGATGGGTCTTAGTAGTAAGTTTGATGTAGGTATGAGACGTTTGAGTGATTGCAGTGTTGACACTCTTAAATGGTAACGACATGCTTCAACGTAAGTCAGCTGCAGATAAATGGTTCGTAGCGCTCTTTTGAAGTGGCTGTGGCCTTTGGGTGTGACTAATTGGTGGATGGGCATATTGGCGTCAAGAAATTGAGTTTCTGGGTGATGGTGTTTCTAATCATTCGAAGTACCAATGGACGAGAACAACTCACATACACGGCAGACTTTTAAGTACCATTGGCCATTTAGTAATTACAGAATTTCAATTACTTGCGCATTATCTATCCATATGGGAGTCACGTCATGAGCATGAGATTCTGTCTCAATTGAGTAGAAGATGAAGCTATCATGAGCTTCCGAGCGGTCGAGGCTCTTACAGCATGTTTGTTCACAATGCAGCTAAACTGAAGAGACACAACAAATTTCGCAACTTAAACTTTCCCTGAATAAAAGATAGCATCAGAACTACGAGCGCGCTGAACGCACTCTGCGCCATGGTGAAGGTATCACTGGCAATTGACAGGCCATCCGTAGACTCACTATTGCAACTCTTTAGACACTTCAAACTATCTCGCTGCAATCCAACGAATTCTTCCCATCTGCAGAAATACTCAATTGGAGTTGGCTGGTCGTCAGTTTAACCTCTCACCTCCAAGGTCAAAGTAAGCTTATCCCCGCCCAATCTCACGATACCATCACACACCTCAAACCCGCAACTCAATCCAAAGTGCATAACCCCACGGGGCATGACCCAGAACAGGGCCGATAACATGCATAAATGACTCTCCCACTCATCCGTCGCTCTCATCCAAGTACGAATTCCCCAAACAAACAATCCCGCAAACAGTTCCCTTCTCAATCCCTCCCTCACCCGCGTTATTCCATCCGGATTTCCCAAAACGGACATCCGCCACCACCGTTTCACTCAAACACTTGACTAAAGTCACTAAAAAGCGGTAGAATAAAAGCAGGATTAACGTGGTATTTCACCCGCGCGCCATGACTAACGCAACAAGAACCCTTGCCAAGGATGTTCTCCACTGTGGATTGTTCGGGGTAATGGAGACGAGAAAAGCGGAGGACTTGTCCGGAGGTCCACTGGACGGAGGAGAGGAGGGAAGAGATCGGCGGACTGTTGGTTTACGGTGTCTGTGCATGCGACACAAGGGTGCTTCAGTGGATTTGTGGGAGAAGTCGGGGAAAGTTGGAGATTAAGGCTGTGGACATGCGTCTCGCGATTAGGCTGTGAAGCATCGAATTGGAGTACACCACCAAGCCAATTGAAGCTGTCATTCATAAACAGTCACAGGCAATTGAGAACAATTATAGTGTAGTACATCTATTGAGTCAGTCTATCCAACTCTATTCTATATCCTCATAGAAGATCTAAACAAGGGTATCTTAATAAAAAATGCGTTTCCTCAGAAACCCCATAACGACACCATACAGGCGTTACTAATCCCTCCTAATCATCTAAGACTTCTCAGAGTTGAAGCCAGATTCATCACGGACAGTACCGCTCTCCTCATTAGGCTTATCCATCATACCACCTCGACCAGCCTCATCAACAAGACCCAATCGAATAGCCTCGCGCTCAACTTCCTCATGTGTGAGGAAAGGAAGCTCCTTGGCAGCCTTGACGTATGAGATCTTTTCGACGTAGCCCTTGGCGAAGATGATGTCGATTTCCTCGAGAGATCGGTTGGCAGTCTAGCCTTTGTTAGTATATGATTAAGTGACAGAATGGTGGTGGGGGAGCTTACCTCGGGGTAGAACCAGTACAGAATGGGGAAGAATGTAGCATTCGCGCAGCCAAAGAACAAGTATGTTCCCCAGTGAATGTTACTGATCATAATAGGAACAATCATGACAATAACGAAGTTGAACAGCCAGTTGGTGCAGGTCGATGTGGCGTTGGCCTTGCCGCGGGTCTTGAGGGGGTTGACTTCAGCGGGATACAACCAGGGAAGAGGCAACCACGTAGCACCGAATGAAGCAATGTAAGTAAACAATCCAGCAATAGCACCCTTGGAAATCTGAGGCGCATTGTTACCAGGGTCGCTACCACCAGGAATCAAGAATCCCATGGTAAGGAACATGCTAAGCATTTGACCAGCGGTACCGATGAGCAACAACTTGCGACGACCAACCCGTTCAATAAGGAACCAGGATGATGTAGCAAAGATGGAGTACACAATCATGTTGACGCCACCGAGCAGAAGAGCAAAGTTCTTATCGCCAAAGATATCCGTGCAGAGAATGGGGAAGTAGTAAATAACCGCATTGCAGCCACCGACTTGTTGCATGAATTGAGATCCAGCGCCGAGAAGCATACGGCGGAAATGCTGTGTCTTTCCACCGGTGAACAAAGCCTTGACGGGTGTAGACTTGGAAGCTGCGAAACCAGAAGCACGGATGGAGTCAACGACTCTGTCGCGTTCAGCGCGGGTCTCGTCGCTGTCGATCTCGAAGCCTCGGATAGCCGCGATGACCTTTTCGGCTTCTTCGTGGCGGTCATGTGTAAGCAACCAGCGAGGAGATTCTGGGAGCCAGACCATGCCGAGACAGACGACGAGTCCGAAAACGACTTGGAAGGCAATTGGGAAGCGCCATGTAAGGTCCTGAGGACCGTACGAGCAGCCGTAGTCGATCCAGTATGCGATGAGAGTACCGAAAGCAATAATACCGCCTTCGATACAAATGAGGAGACCTCGGTTGGTAGTGGTAGAACACTCAGCTTGGTAGGTTGGAATAGTAGAAGTATTAATTCCATTACCAACACCAGTAATCGTTCTACCAACAACAAGTTGCGCAAGAGCAGAATGACCCTTGACGGCAGTGACTTGGATGATGACACCAAGAATCATGATCCAGCCGCCCATGATCATAGCTCTTCGACGACCGAGAAGATCACCGATCCAGAGGATGAACATGGCACCTAGCAAACAACCGATTTCGTAAATGGCGGTCACAAAACCTTGCATGGTGCTGTCTTTTGTCTCGGGGAAGTAGTCGTGGAAGGGGTCTGCGTCGATGATGCCGGACATGACACCTTGGTCGTAGCCGAAGAGGAGGAAGCCGGTTGTTGCGACGGTGGAAATTGCCAGGGACAATTTCTTGCCCGTTAGGCCTGCGAATGTGGGAGGCATGGTGGGCGGTTCCTCTGGTCGACAGAGGATTGGGGATAAAGGATGGTGTAGGCAGCTCTCCTGGAGGTGTTGACCAGACTCAAGAGATGGGAGAGGCAGGGTCTTATATAGAAGAAGACTTCATTCAGGATGTAACAGTTACTCCACAAGTAATAATGATCATCAGAACAAAGTTGACCGTTACTACAAGACTCCATATGTCTCCATCTCTTTGCACAGACAATGATCTCCATCGCCATGTGAGCAAGCGGAGTGGAATCCACTGAGTCAAGTCTCTCTCACTGTATTTCAGCGCCAAGACCACTGTAAGTCATCCCTGTATATCAGGCCTTACAGGGCCAACAGACAGTGCGTCATTCCGTTCGTGTGCCGGCATCCGACTTGTCTTGATTCCTTTCAAAGGTTAGTTTTCAGATTAGTTTTCGGAGGATATCTTTATTCAGTAAGGCCGAGGGATTCTGACGTCAAGCGGCTGAGGCGCTGAGGAAGGATTTAGTCTACGGGAGTCATTCTCTTGGAGGGCAGCAGGGGATATTTGGAGGGTGTACAGGGCAAGGCAGCCTGTAAAGATGCAGTGGTGGCGATCTTCCCGAGCGGCAGAGTTACTATTGGTTGATGAATTTGTTAGGTGCAGATAAACATTCACCTTCAAGTCGGCATGTGGGAGATGCAGTACAGTATCATTCATTCGAACCTCGGTTTCATGCCCAAGCAAACAGCAAGTAATGCACCTGACGATCACTCCCCTAAATCTCGCATATCCCCAGAAGGGTCTCTCCAGACTTCAGACTCAAAAAACTGGCGAAAAAAAACAGGACCGCGGGGTTTAGGTCTATGACGATCTTTGCTCTGTGAGGTAAATGGAGCGGAACAGGACAAGGGGTCGGTCCACAAGTTTCCATTGCAGAGGAACTATTGTTTTGAGAAACAGGTATTTTGACGGATTGGATAAAAGTTTATGGTGTTTTATTGGGGGGAAGGATTTGGGAAGAGTTTTTCGGACAACGTCCTTGGCAGAGCACCTCACCTAGGTCTCCGTAATTACAGGGCATGCTCTCGGTGGGTTTACAGTGGAGGTCTACCATTTACTGGGAGAGTCTCTGTCATTGGTGCGGGTGCCTGTGAAATCTTGGGGATAAGGTATCTGGGGAATATGTCACTGACAGATGCATCAAACGTTGTTCCTGTTTCTTGTTGATACCTCTTGGTGACGATGTTCAATTGTGATGAGCTTGAAGGAAGTTGTGATGTTGAAGTGAAATGCCTAGAAATGCACGTCGTTATTTTGCAGTCTTGGCCACGGGAGATCTTCAGCCACGAACTTGGCGATCTAGAACATCTAAACCACCAAACCATCAATCACCATTACCATTCAGCATTCAGAGTTAACATTCCCAATTGCAATCAGAGTACAATCCCATCTTGCGACGGGAATTACCACATTCAGTAACCGTTCACTCTGCCCGTCAGCGACACCGGCTCCTAGTAAACTCAGTCTCAGCCGCCGATCGCGCAATTAAACTCGCGGAATCCTTTTCTCGGATTACTTGAATAGGTCTTGCGGTCGCTTACATTAGCCACCAATTCATTCTTCCGCGGCTGTCTGCCTCTTCTCCTACCCGTATCGTTGTGAGAGTCACTTACTCAGCTCTTACAATCCTCATATTGGACCCCCGTTCTTGGCTCTCCACAGATCAATTAGATCCTACGGGTCCCCTACGGATAACTTGCCGACTGTTTCTTGGCAACACTGGAATCCGCGTCTATGCGGGCATAGCGAGGGTTTACGGTGTTAGACAGTGGATATGCCAAGAGGGAGTTTGTCAATGATAACAACGTTACAGACAGAAAACTCATACGATACTGAATAATGAGTTCTGTATTGTTACATTCTGTCGCTGCCCAGCTCCATACATTAATGGATACAGATAACCTTACAGTTCAATTGTGGTTATAAGTGATATGCGACCCATATCTGGGGTCTCCAGTGCGGGATACTTTTCGCCGAATTTCTCACCGAGGGACTCTGTTTCTCCAGATTCTCGTCAAGTTTTGGCGAGAAATTTTGGGTCTGGGGTCAAGCTGGGGAAAATTGCCACCGACGAAGCGAGATCGACGAGAATATTGGGTCGAGATCGAGTATGAGAATTGAAGAGATGAGTTGAAGAGATCAAGATTGGGTTAATTAAGTGAACAAATCACTTAATGAGAAATTGTTGTTGACTCTGTGGAAGAATTGGGTGAATGCGACCGTGGCCCTTATCGTGGTCTTATCGTGGTCTTATCGTGGTCTTTGTTTTTGGTGTTGACAATTGCGTATGAACAGGGTGCCTCTCAACGCCACAATGCGAAACTCATTAACAAGGCGCTATCGCTTGCTGGGAAATGCGGAATGATAAAGCGAAAAAGATGTTCAAAGATGACGGTTATTCATCTCTATCGGTCGCAATGACCGTGAATGAGCGGCAGCCACTTTGATCGACAATTGACGATGCGCAGCCTGCTCTCAACACCACAATGCAACTCACCAGTTCAGCAATGCAACTTGCAATAAGCGAAGTGGATCAATGAAGCAAAAAGGGAGACAAAATGTGATGACCATCCAGTTCAATCGGTCGCAGTGGCTGTGAATGAGCTACAGTCCCCTCGACGGACAATTGACGATACGCATTCAGCATGGCTCATTGCCTATTCTCAACACCACAATGCGAAACTCGTCACTGAGTAATTACCACTTACAATAGACGACATGCAATAATTAAGCAACAAAGAACGAAAAGCCCGACGAAGAGGAATAAAAGCGACGGTCATTGTGCGCTCAGCAGGTCACAATGGCTAGTGAATGGACGTCAATCGCGATAGTGAAGAAGGCATGAGGTGTTGCCTTGCGCTTCATCAGTGCAGGCTATTCAGTCAAGGAACCTAAAGACTGTTAGAAATACCTCGATATCTGCCTAAAGAGACCTGGCTACATCACCATTTTTCTCCCGTGCTCCAGAAGCGATCTTCTGCCACCATCGGTGCTTTCTCCTTGACGAGGACAAGTCAAAGAGCCTCATTCTCAGCATCAACACCAAAGTACTATCACCAAGTTGCCAGTATCACTTAAGATGTCACAGCCTCACGGCCCTCCTCAAGTCCTCCCCCTCTTCGCTCAACCACCACCCCTCCCACCCCTCGCCCACCCAACAATCCTCACCGAAATCGAATTCGCGGTAATCATGTACTCAGGCGCCAACTGGAAGGTCGTCAACATGGATCGCAACGGCCCTCAAAAGAACATCATCTGGCGAATCCCGGGAAGCAACAACTTTCTCGCTAGAGTAGTCTGCGCCCAAGCATACGGCGAACTCAACCGCGCTGTCGGTCCACCTGGAGGAAACGCCATTCGAGCGTTTGTGAATAATTGGGAGGATAATGT
>QGDY01000062.1:0-85228 GCA_004367095.1 Fusarium nanum | reverse complement strand
GGGTGGTGGTGGTGGTTGTGGTGGTGGAGGAGGTGCGTAAGATAGATCAGTGCTTCTAATGTTTTCTTTATATAATGGGATATCTATTGCTTTGACTTGATGTCTTTTGCTTCGTTATGTGAAAATGTACCAGATGGCTGATCCTGTTCAAAGTCTGTTCATCAGCTTCCCTAGAGTGAGGTTGGAGCGCCCTTATGAATGCATCGCAGAACCTGGAGTCCAAGCCCAGTCTCTTTTTGGAGACGACAAGCCTTCAGCACCATCTTGATATCATTCTGAATAATATTTGTAGCGCAACAGAATCATCGCTCGTGCTTGAAAGGATGAGTTGATGTTGCTGACGCATCACGGATACAAGTGGGGTCTGGGACATGACTAGCGGGATTTTGCTGGAAAGACCTCACTTACCATAGCTCAACACATTTCTGCATCCTGAAAGACGTCCATTATCTAGCAATTGTGTTTATTCGAGGAAAAGAGAACTCGTCAAAATGCCTGCTCAATTCGTCATCTTCGACTTCGACGGGACTCTCTTCGACACCCATCAGGCCATCATACACAGCATCAAAACCACATTCGATACCCTCCTTCCAGACTCACCTCCCTCTGAGAGCGAACTCCGGAAGCTTATCGGAGGTGGAAAGGGTCTTCATGACGTCCTGAAATCACTGCATCCCACGCCTGACTCGTTCGACGAGGCTGAATGGACGGTAACTTACCGTCGCATCTACAACGACGAAGGTCAAAAGCTCGTCTCTCCCTTCCCTGGCGCAAAGGACCTTCTCGAAACCCTCCATGCACGTTGTATCCCAATGGCCATAGTCAGCAACAAAGGCGTGACAGCCCTTCAAACAGCTCTAGCCAACCATTCTCTCGCCCACATAATTCCTGAAGATTCCATCATTGGCGACAACACACCCGGAGCGACGCGAAAGCCCGATCCCGGAAGTTACACAAATGTGCTTCTTCCAGCCCTACAAGCACGGGGGTTCCCGGCAGGGCTAGAGGTTTTAGTTGTAGGCGACACAGAAGCAGATTTATTATTCGCTAAGAATATTGGTGCAAAGTCTGTTTGGTGTAGGTTTGGGTATGGAAACAGGGAGAAGTGTGAGGAACTGGGACCTGATTTTAAGATTGATGGGCTCGGAGAGATGGGAGGGATTGTGGATGGGCTATAAGGTTGAGTTGGAGTTGAAGGTTTGATGTGTTGGCCGTGGTTGAGAAGTATAGCAAATGTGTATGAAGTCTCCGTAGGTTTCGGGATCTTATCTTGATCTTTTCCTTATCAAAGTTTGGAAATTAGCCATGTCAGTGGTCTCCCCCAGGTGATGTCTTTATGTCTTTATGGAGGTGGAAGATCGTGGATGAGCTCTCAGATCGGAGTTGGAGTTGAAGGTTTGATGTGTTGTCAGTGGCGAGATACTGCATCGGAGCCCAGTTCCATGGGTTCTGGGCTGCCGCGCCATCCGCCGAGCTACCAATACTAGGAGTTCTTCAGCTCCGGCTGATGGTACCGCCTGTTTTTGACCCAACTGAGGCGCCTGTGTCTCCTTGGCTTGTCATCTGGGTGCTTTCTTGGGGTCATGATATCCTTTCTCGGTCACTTGGTGGGGAGTTCCGCGGTAAGCGCCTAACGCACCGAGATGAGTCCACAGTAGTCGATCTTATATCTTATTAAAGTTCACTTATGGGCCATGTTAGCGACGTACTCACGTCTGATGTGACTTTTCTGCTTTTTTCTGTAGTCCCTATTTTTCTTCTTCTCCTTTATTTCCCTGCTCAACATCACTCTCAAATACTCGCCCGTACCCCCTTCCATCCACACCGAGACCAAGATACACATAGACCTACCACCCCTCGGTCTTCAAGATGCGATTATTTATAATATCCATCCTACTATCCCTGGTTGCTCTAGCCACCGCGGATCAGGCCCCAGGCTATGAAGGCTTCGACCTCATCTGGGAAGACACCTTCTCTGGTTCCGCTGGCTCCCTCCCCGATCAATCCAAATGGATCATGCAAGACTGGTACAAGAACCTCAACGGTGACTTCCAAACATACACCACCAGGCGCGCAAACCAGCAGCACACAGGTACCGGCACCCTCGTCATCGTCCCCTTGCGTGATCCCTCTGCTGAGCGTGGCTGGACATCCGGTCGTCTAGAAAGCACGTACACGTTTACTCCTGCGCCCGGCGCAAAGACCATTGCCGAAGCGGAAATCAAGCTCGGCAGTGCGTCTAAGGCGGGTAAGCAGGGTATCTGGCCCGCTTTCTGGCTTCTGGGTGACAGTCACCGCAAGGGGACTTTGATCTGGCCTACTTGCGGAGAGATCGACATTTTGGAGAACGTCAATGGTGAGCCCAAGACGCAGGGTGTTATCCATTGTGATAAGAACCCTGGTGGTATTTGCAATGAGAAGAATGGCATTCCGGGCGCCCTTGACCTTCCTGACTCTGGTCGGAATTTCCACACCTACACTGCCATGATCGATCGCACACCGAGTGACTGGCGACAGGAGAGTGTGTCATTCTTCGTGGATGGACGTCAGTATCATCGAGTTACTGGTGGTAGAATCGGCAATGAGGAAGTTTGGGGCAAGATTGCCCACAACTTGGTCCATTTTATCCTGAATGTTGCTGTTGGTGGTGAATGGGTAAGTCAAGAGTATCCTGTGTATGGATTATACTAACTTCTTATAGCCTGGTGACCCAAATGAGTCCACTGTCTCTGGCATTGGTAATGCTATGGAGGTGAAGTATGTCGCCCACTACCAAAGTCAAGGTGCTGGAGGCTCTCGTCCCCCTAGTCATGGCGGCGGTGGATACGACCCGATCCCTCAGCCTCAGCCTGAGCCTGGTCCTCAATATCCTGAGCCGCCGTCGCCTCACAACCCATACGAGCCCGCATCGCCAGCTCCAGGACCTCCTCGACCACCCGGACCCCCTTATTCTCCACACGACGAGGTCCCTAGGCCGCCGTCTCGTCACCATCCATACCATCCAGTGCCACCCGTTAAAGGACCTCCTCGACCACCTGCGCCCCCTTATTCTCCACACGACGAGATACCTGGGCCACCATCTCCTCCGCGTTTCCCAGAGCCACGGTTTCCGCGTCCTCATGGTCCTCCATATGAGCAGCCACCGTCACCTGAGTACCCATCGGAACAGCCGCCATGTCAAAGACGCCCCGAGGGTCCCGAGCCGCCTTCTCCTTATGATCCATACGATGATTCTGATTCTGGCTATCCTGAAAACCCTGCTTACGGTAGACATAGACATAGACATAGACATAGACCAGTGTCTCCAGGGTTACCAGAAGATCCTCCTCCTTCCATTCCTCATATCCCCTACCTCCCTGATCCCCCGGAATTCCGTCCACGAGGTGATGGCTACCCACCTAGACCAGGTCCTCCCATCCCCGGCCATCACAAACGGGCAAGGAAACTCGGCGCTGTCCTGGACGATCCTCGACCTACCAGACCTGCACCTGTTGTTGTGGATGAAGAGCAGAATGGACCTGAGCCTTTCTACCCCAATCAAGGTGGACCCCATCCTGCTCCAGCCCATGAGGTAGATGAGGCGGTTCCAGAGATCCCACCTCCTGACTTCCCTCCTCATGTTGACTATCAACAGCCTCAGCAGCCTAGTCATGCGGGTGTTCCCCCACAGACAGGTCCTCCTCGGGATATCCAAGTGCCTGAAGAGATCACGCCTTCAACTCCCGAATTCCCTCACGGTGACTACCACCAGCCCCAAGGGCATTCTCCTCAGGTTGATGGTGACAGTTCTTCTCCCTGCCCATATGCTGATGAGAAAGGATCCAACTGGCCCGGTGTCAATCGCAGGGACCCCATTGTGCCATCCAAGTTCAACGTCCGTGGTCTTGCTGCTTCCAATCGTAACGCCTCTGAGTCTGAAGTTGTACAGCTAAGCATGCCCAACCGCTTCAAGACACCCAACTACCCAACTCTCCCGCTCGACGGCACACCGCCTACTGTTCACTCTGGTGACTTTGGTGGTGTTCAAGCTGAAGATATCCACAAGTATCTCGACAAGAGCGCGTCTGAGCCTGACGTTGCGAAGCGAAGCCTGCCCGAACCATCAAACCACCCTTGTCTTCCTCCTGATAGCATTCGACCACCTACCGTTTTATCTGGCGATCCCAGCGACCCTGACAATCATGTCGACGAACCCATGCCCAATCCATCCACTGCATCCGATGCCGCTGAGCCGTCTGATGTTCGACCTGCCGACTTTTGTGGTGTACAGCCCGAAGATATTCGCGACCACATCGAACAGAATGGGCCGTATCACATCGAGATTCCCAACAACTCTACCAATGCATCAGAAGCTGTCGCGACTCCTACATCTCAACCTCTGAGTGCTAACTACGGCGGTCCTATTGATGTTTTGAAAGAGAAGTATGGCATCGGGCATGTAATTGGGCATACTAAGCGGGAAGAGAAGGGTGTTAGTGCGCCGAAGAAGAAGCATACCGATGAGAATACCAAGGGGAAGAAGAAACATGACAGTGGACATTGCAAGGAGAAGGAAGAGGAGCGCTGTCTTTTCCTTCTTTTTGGACGTTGCTTGCAGCGGGGAGTTCTCAATAATCCCAAAGGGACGAAAGCCATCTGTACTTTCCGTGTTCTTGGATATTGCTTGGGGTGGAAATATGTCAAGGATCCGTGTTCCAAGGAATGAAAGAGGTCTTTCTTCTACATCTTTTTGGACATTGCATACAGCACGGCTGGGCTTGTATACCCCCGAGAGAGCAGCATGGGAAGCAAAAGACAGACAAGGGGGCCTACAAGAAGAACGACAAGAAGGCCGACAAGACACAGTAGTCTTTTGACGCCTTCCTAATTGCCGCTTCTTGGTGTCTCTCTCCATTGCGGCTTCTGACTGATTTGTCCCTGCAGATTGATTAGGTCGCGATGTTTTTGTTCAAGGTAGTCCTTTTACAACCACTATGCATCAGACATAACACGCATTAGTTATCACCTCGCGCAATACTTCTTAATTACATCAATCACTTTTTACAAATCGTCTCTTTCCTCATCGTTTTCGTCGTCGTGTAACCGTCAGATGTTCCCGCAGACGCCAAGGCCTCTTGGCAGCGGATATACTGCGTAACGCGCAATCCTTTCCCACCGGTCCAATTATACGTCAGCGCCCAGACTGCCAACTCCTCTTTCCTTTGGTGATCGCAAAACGTGGCCCAGTCTGATTCTGAAGATGATTGCTTTGTGGTTCGCCCAGCCGTATTACGGAGCACGTTAGATGCCGTTTGCCGTTACCGTTCTTGGCTGGAAGTAGATGAACCACTGGTACATGCACTCACGTATCACATACATTGAGTGAAACCTGCTGTGAGGCCTCTTCTCCAGATCTCTATTGCCTCACTTCCCCGTAGGTAGCTTGGCACATATGCGTCCTGCAGAGTGAGACACAGCCTCAGAGAAGGCCAAATGGAAATGAGGGGAAGTGACAGCTGTTTTCCAGAAGTTGGGGACATATAAAGGGCGTCTTCTTGTCCTCTGGAGTAACTGGACCTCAAACCAAACTCTCCTCTATCTCACACTATTCACAATGGGTCAACTCGACAATGGCAGCTGGATGTATCCAGAGGACGCCGTAACAAGCGACAACGGCAGAAACGTTTTCAAGATCGAAGATGACGGCAGAATGTGCATCTACTGGGACGGCGAACAAGTGTGGGGCAACACTGATGAAGGACGTGATGACATCAAGGGTCTTGTCTTGCAAGACGACGGTAACCTTGTTCTTTAGTAAGTGTCCCGAACGTCAATGTCATGGGAAGATGTGCTGACAGGTGACTACAGCACCCACGATGAGGAGGCTACCTGGGCTTCCAACACTGAAGAGCACGGTGATGAGGTTTACTTGCGCGTGCAGGATGATGGAAACGTTGTGTTGTATAAGGGTGAGGACGATGATGCTGAGGCTGTCTGGGCTAGCAACACTATGCAAGCGCCTGAGGAAGAAGAGGAGGAGGAATAAGCAGATCAAATATTGTATGAATAGCCTCGGCAAAGAAACCCAATAAGAAAGATACAACAAGTAACAAGTCTCCCCACCAACCAAGTGAACAGTAACATGTTGCGGCATCGAAAGAGTGTCAGTTTTTGACGCAAACGGTCCATGGATTCAGATTTGGAAGCTTGTTTCAACATCAAGAGCCACGCCCGGTTAGCTCAATCGGTAGAGCGTGAGACTCTTACGAGTACGCGATCTCAAGGTTGCGGGTTCGACCCCCGCATCGGGCTGTTCCTATAAAACGATTTCTAACATCGTGGCATTCTTTTTTTGCATCTTTGACATGTGATACGTCCGCGAATCAAGTTCAAGCACTGTTTCATGCTTCACTTCGACTTTTTGTACGTTTCGTTTCCGATGCCTGGCATATTCAATATGTCACTGCGGTCAGTGCTTTATGTTCCAATTGCGTTGCAGACCATGCGCCTTCATTTTATTGTTTATTGCATGTGATTATTATCCAGGGCGAGCATTATGCGCGCTGATGTTGGTTCTGACTTCTCATCCAAATGGATGGTGTAGGAGAGTCGGTTCATGTATATGGCTATCCTTTAAGTAAGCACCGAATGATTGCGAATCTTCTCAAAACCCCTGCTGACGAATAATGAATACTCTGGACAAATTTGTTACTTCACAGCAACATGCAATCCTCACCAACCTACGTACTCTGATAATGTTTTGTTGGTGTAATTTGTGCAGTTAGATAGGAGAAAGCGCGCCACGTCCTGTGGCTCAACATGGTGATCTACCACAATTTCAACGACTTTTTTTAGCTGAAAATACCTGCTGTACACTAAACGAACAAATTCCGATTTCCAATCAAGTAACACGATGTAACAAACTCAAATGTTGTGTGTTCGATTGGTGACGATTCCGTGCTCGCTCTACCCTAGACCATCACAAAGGTTACCAATTGCTGGGTGTACAAAGGCTTTGCTACATTAAGGATATGGCGACAAAATAATACCAATAAAAACTGCAATTGTTCTTTACTATTTTAGCGACAGATAAAAATAATTGCAACGGGTGATCGCCATCGTCGTTTCGAGATTCATGAACGAACAGAACTCTATTGCAGCAGCTCTGTCAACCAATCATCGCTGCGAGGAAATGATGAGTCAGACAATATGTCAGTGTTGTCAGACTCTTTCCTCCTCTGGAACTGTCACTGTGGTCCAGGGTTCGATCCCCTGTTCATCTGACCCATGTGGCTAAAAATCCACTGTTATCCGCTTCTTTTTTGTCTCTGACCCTTCCATTCATCCCTGTTTGCTTCTTTCGCATCATCGTATATTTCTCTCATTTCATTTTATCCCATTTTGCCGGTGGCACGGTTACCTTCGCGATCTCGTGTTACCCATTCCTCCATTTCACGATTCAAGCAAATCCGCAGACAAACATGCAGGCCCGTAATAGATCACCAACAATTCTCGTATTAAACCCTCGCGAATAATTAACCCTTCCAATCCGTCCTTCTTGGCACTTAACCGAGCTGAAATTCTTCCACCGACAAAGACCAGCCCAGACCTCTAAAATGGGGTTCGCCTTACCTAAATCTTCTACTATCCCCGGCCCCGTCCAAGCTGAAGCACCGTCTTCTATTGAGATTGTGGATAAAGTCGTGTGATTTATTGCTGCATTGAGATTAGCGGTCACGAATCGTATTCAGGGACCGTGATGAAGCTATCGCAAATAGTGTCAATTCTAGACCACGAAATAGGTGATTGAAGTAAACTCCTTTAACGGAGTAATTATTGAAACAGGTTTTTCTTCGGAGCTATAAATCGATAGCGGGATGAGGGACGACCAACAGCAGACAAATCTCGTCCAACGTGTCAGATCATATCTTGTACACCCAGAACAATAGGCGCATTGCATTACCCCCCTCAATTGGGCCGTTGCGGGTTTCAAGAATCAAGTCGAGATCGTCGCAGGTGCGACGTCGCTCTCATCTACTCCAGGGGAACAACATGGGGGTCTGTGCAATGGAAAGCAAACAAAATCATGATCATCACGGTAAACCGGCAATTAATTGCATGCAGCGCGTAGTAGTAAAACGGCAGTTGATTGATGTCGGATCTGGAGTGCCGATTTGCTTGCGTGGCAGGACAGGGAATTGGAGTTCCAAGTTTCTGGGAAGAATTGGGGGGCAGGGAACATAACGTCTAGTGGCTGTTAGATCAATTTGCAGTGTCTGTTGGATTAATCGCTTTCGCTCTTTTCAGCTGTGTTTAAACAGGGCTGGTGCTCTGCTTTAGGTCTGTGGCGTATCCATCGTCATCCATAAGAAAAATCCGCAGCCACCCGACACGTTACATGGATCTCACCTTACAGTGCAGAACCCATCTATTTTCAGCGCTCTCGGCGTTCCCTAACGCAGCGCGCTACAGACGCAAGCCTCAGCGCCTACGATCAGCGCAAGGATGCAAACCAATACCCTCCAAACGTGGTTGACAGCATTGAAGCCCGACAAACATGTTTCATTTCCCAGCGATCGACAGTGACCAGTCTACGTACTCCATGTCCCAAGTATACGGTTTCAAGTTTTCGACATGGCCAGTAGAGAGTCGCAGCACGGTTAGATCGGATGGCACATTTATGGAAAGGACCTGCACGCTTGGCAAAAGCTTGACTACGCGGCGGCGCCTATGACGAAAGGAGTCGACATGTCCATTCAAGTGGATGCATTGAGTTTTGCTTTACGGGGACTCCTCTTTCGTTTAGTTTTAGTTCAGTGGTGCCATGGAGTGTGCAGTGTCAGTGCTGTGGCAGCTGCTCGTATAACATTAAAGCTTGAGCCGCTTCCTCTTTTTTTGACACCTCTTGGCGCCACTCTTTCTCTCTCTTCACGACCACAACAACAACATGCGATCTCACAGTACCCTACTACGAGGCGTTCTCACGCTCGTAGCAGTCGCTTCCTGCTTTATTATCGTCCTGGCTGTTTTTCACATCAAGATCGCCGATTCTTTATCCATCATCCCAGTACAAGAGCGACCGTTCTTTTACGAGCAACAACCCCACCAAGCGTCACCGACCCAAAACGCCTCCCCCGAGGAAGACGATGCCGAAGCATACCTCGAGCAAGATGACAAGAGTTCTGCGCACCACGATTATCGCCTTCTTACCAGCTTGAGGAATAATATGGGATTTTACAACAAGATCGATGCGAAATTAACGGGGCACCAAATTATGAACCCGACGCTGCTGGAACTTCCTCGCAATGCCAACTCGAGCCACGACTTTCTCATCATCGCGCGCGCACCGCACGTTATTAAGAAAATCGGTGATAAACGATATAAACTTGCCCGACAAGTCGCAACGTTTGCGAACATTACTTACAACAACCTCGGCCGCCCTTTGCTCAAGACGGGCAAGTGGTCCCGACTTTTGGTCAATGATTTCGGAGGTCCTGAGCACCACTGCCAGAGACAGCCCGACATGGATCGCTACATTGGTCCTGAAGACATGAAGCTGTTCTGGACTCGCACCGGCGAGCCTCTTCTTATTTTTACGCATCAGGTCGACGATGAAGTCATGTGTCAGGGCCAGTTCATCATCGACGTCCGCGCTGCCATGCCTGAGCTTGAACAAGCACTTGGAGCCGAGACTGCCGCTCTCCTCCCGCCGATTCGCTTCGCTGAACCAACCAGTCTTCACCGTGAAGCACCCGAAGGCGAAGAGAACCACCCTCGGTACCAGCGCGAGAAGAACTGGGCTCCCGCTCAATCCCCCTTCACCAGCGACCAAGAGCTTCTCCTCATGGTCGAACCAGGTCAATTGTACCGCTACACATCCGCCGAAGACCCCGTCGAGCTCGTTGTCAGCGAGAAGGATCAAATTTCAGCCGTCCAAGAACCGTATCCTCCTACCGTCGACAAGACATGGCACAGCAAACTCAGCAAAACATGCATGCACGATGTAATGCTCGACGAGCGCCACGTCCACCAAAGCTCCCCCATGCTAAGCGTAACCCTCTGCAACAGAGGCACCTGCGAACCCAACGAGCAAAACACCATAATGATGGGCATCGTGCAGCGTCGCCAAGATCCACCCAAGGCACCATTTACGTGGTACGACCGACGGGTAGCGGTATACGAGTCCGCGCCTCCGTACCGCATGATCAGCGTGAGCAAGAAGCTGACGTACCACGGCGAGAGCGACGGACGATACGTGTGGACTGGCAGCATGAGCTACTACACGAACCAGACGGTGTTTCCGCCGTCGAACCATGGATTTCTGGACGATGAGGTGTGGTTGGGATTTGGCATCAAGGATGCGGCTGCTGGGTGGTTGGATGTGCGGGCGAGGGATTTAGTGGCTGATCATTACCTGTGTCAGGGCGCTTCAGCGGAGTACAGGCATTATAGACAGGGCTTATCGGCATAAGTCTAGCATGTCATCATCGCATTTACATTCTATGGCGTTTGGGGGGTAAGGGATAGAACAGCATCGCATTAGCATTTGTTTTTTTAATCTGAATTAAATCTTGACCATCAACAACATCGACTGCACCCCCTATTCATTGATTACCCAAGAGTTGAATTGTTTGTTGAACTGCCGGTTTGCCGTGATTGTCGGCCTTTTACCGAATTTGGTTAGCTTAGGGGTTGATCACTTTACGAGCGGGACTTGAGACTTGGGATTGTCTGATGCTCGCTTGTACGGCAGCCCTGTGATGAAATGACATGCTTCCCAGTGGCTGGTTTTTCCAAGCTTCCATCTGCTGACAGGATTCTAGTCAGATCACTTTGTCGTGTTTAGATGTCTGTCAGATAAATACAACCGTTTTCAGATTAAAGGATCCTTATCTAAGCGCCACCCAGCCTCCAAATGGCAATCCTACAGAAGAATGTCAATGGTAAGAGAAGAAACAACGCTTCCGGCAACGTTGCCCGATCGATGTGTCGATCATACAAATGTCTTCCGGAAAAAATGCCGGATCAACATCAATTTGCCTCGTTTTACGGTCCGACCAAGCACGTCGTTTAAATTTGTCTCCACGTTTCCACGTGAGGGGAGTACTGCGAATGGAGTCTTTTTTTTGCGGGTTTCAGGTTGGTGCGAGATTAGGTGTAGGACGATACGAGCTTTATCAAAGCGATAGTGTTTGATGTGGATTAAATGCACTTTATTGTAATTATACTATCCACAGTCTTGAGATATACTATGTAACGAGCTCATGACTTGTTCGGCTGCACATCCTCCACGTTCTCATCGTCAATTCTCTTTGCTCGACTAGCAGCAATACCCACATCTTCGACCTTTGAGAAATCTGCTACACCGAATACTTCGTCCATACGTTCAAGCGAGATCTACATGTGTCAGCTTCTGAGGGTACAGTGAGTAGGAAGTACTTACGCCCTTGGTCTCCGGGATCCAAAACGCAGCAATTGCCATGAATAGATTGAAGGACCCGAAAATAAAGTATGCTCGGTACGGATCGTGTAGGAGCATCACGGGCGTCGATTTCGAGACGGCGAGGTTGTGGACCCAGTGTGTGAATGATGCGAGGGCGACGTTATTTGCGCGGAGACGCTGCGTTGGGATTTCGGAGACGTATATCCAGGCTACACATGTCAACAAGCATACAAGCATCTCGTGAGATTATACTTACAGACTGGTCCCCAACTCATGTTGAAAGCTGCAGCAAAGATATACACCATTGCCAAAGCAGCAATACCTGCTGGAGGAGGATGATCGTTCTCTCCAGGCTCAGGTCCGAAGCGCAAGTACTACCATCGTCAGCATGAAGTATGAAGTATGAAGTGGTGTAGAGGACTTACGAAGCCGATGAAGAACATGCAGAATGCTTGGATTGCTCCGCCGAACATAAAAGATTTGCGTCGACCGAGGGAGTCGGCTAGGAAGAATATGAAGATGAGACATGTTACGACTTTGACGACGCCGTAGATCTGATCATGTTAGTGAGTGTAGGAGTTGAGGATGGGAGACTTACTCCTTGAGCGAACAGTGCTGTTGTAGTTGAGCTGAGACCGAGGTCCTTGAAGATAGTTGGAGCATAGTAATTGATAGCACCAGTCTAACATCGTCAGCAACTCTCACCACATATCATGTGTACAACTTACACCAGTCCACTGCCCACATGTAACGATCCCCACCGTCAAAAGCGCCCTCTTCCTATTCCAGGAAAGCGTCCAACACTCCTTCTGCAAAGCCCAAAAACCCGTATCTTGCATAATAGCCCTCTCCTGATCAATCTGCGTCTTGAGCTCCAGCAATTCCTGCTGGATATACGGATGATCGACGGGTAACTTCCTGACATCAGATAACACAGCACCTGCTTTCTCCCACTGGTCTCGTGACGCAAGCCAGCGTGGTGATTCGGGACAGAAGAGCATGCTGATGAATAACAAGGCGGGACAAATTGATTGACAGGCTAGTGGGACCATCCATGTTGCTTTCCCAGGGAGATGAAGGAGGGAGCCGTAGTTTATGAAGTAGGCTGTCATGCCGCCTAGGACTAGGAGCAGTTGGAAGAAGCCGACGAGAAAACCGCGGATTGCGCGGGGGGAGTTTTCGGAGACGTATGTTGGTGCGAGCATTGTTCCTGCGCCGAGACCAACACCTTCAATAAATCTAATCCCGTTAACAACATGCTTTTCAATATCTATGAGATACTCACCGTCCGATGTAGAATGCTGATAGATGACCATACGAAAAAGCTTGTAGGATACCACCTACAAAACCGGTGATAGCGACCATGAGAAGGGCTGGTTTACGACCCTTGAGATCAGCGTAGGGACTACAGATCAAAGCGCCGCCAATGGCACCGGCTTGCATAGTCGTTACGAGATTGCCGGCGAGATCAGCGGCTGCTTTATCTGACCGATTATCGAAACCGAATTCACTAGAAGTGTTAGTAATGTGTCAAAAGTGGTGCGGTTGACTAACCGTTTGAAGTCGGGCATGGCGAGGACACCGCCGATGATACCGGCGTCTACACCGAAGAGTGCTCCAGCGAAGCATGCCTGAATATGTTAGCATATTGTGGTAGATAGGTGTATGGGGGAGGTACTGATGCTGTCAAGGCGATTACGCGCCAGTTGTAGATCTCAGGTGGATCGACGAGAATAGCATCGTTGCGCACGATGCGTCTAAACATGCCATGTATCGTCATCTTGTCTTCAACTTCTCACAACAAACTTCACTTCTCGCAAAGAAAAGGATCTTGAAGGAACGGAAATAAATCTTACGACAGCATCCTTTTAAGTAGTGGAGTCACACGGCCCGGATGCATAAGTGCCACTCTTATTCTCCGGGATTTGAACAATGCGGGGTTGAGGTTGTTTGCTACGTCGATCATTCGGGGCGAGTTACGAATCGGGGAGCCTCGGCTTCGGGGAGTGTCGGTTAGTGACAGATGAGGAATTACGGCGCGCTGTACTGACGTCGTATTTATGCGAGTTTTCGGAATTATGATGGTTGGATTATGCCAAGTGAGACATTGTTCATGGGACTACTGCAGATGTGACTTCTCACTATTCAGTTCGAGATGGGGTCTGAAAAGTGTACTCGAAAGGCCAATCAATCATGATCACTGTGACTTTTTACTATCTACCATAGAGCATCAGGGTTCTTCCAAATCGCCTCCAGTTCAAATCTCAGTGACGGCGTCGGCCATCCACATCTCTTCTGACATGAATCCAACATATCTAAAACAGCTTCCTTTTGACGAGGCTCTTGCATGAACATGCCAGCTGCACCCGTTAATAACACATCAGATTCGTTGAATGGGAACATACCGATGAAGAGGCATTGCGAAGACAGCATACTTGATGCATCCTCTGTAAGCGTCATGCCAATTCCACAGACCATCTCAATACTCTGCTGTATTTCCTTCTGCCGCCTTAGAAAACCTTGGATACCGTCAAGATGAGGTTCATGAGCATTGATGAGAATTCGAGAACAATGGTGAAGCTGTACAGCAAGTCCTGTCTCTGTTAGTCACGTAAACTCTCGAGATGTGAGACTTACCAAAGCATTGCGGATGTATAAGATGAGGCTTAAACACCTCCCCTTTATACTTCCCCATCGTAGGCAAAGCCGAAAACTCAACCGTCAAATGTCTCTGCCACTCATCCAACATTTTCCTCAAAGCCTTCGCCCAACCAACTCTCCCCTCGACTTCATCAACAGCACAGAAATTGATAACCTGCGCCATAATCCACACAGCCCTCGACGCAAGCTCATGGCTATCTAGTTCCGCATATCCCTTCTTGGGCATCCACGTACTATACGTCCGTCTCTTCTCCCGAAACGCAACCCAAATATCCTGTCTTAACCAAGCCCACCAAGTCGTACTTTCCAAACTCGAAGTCTCAACTTCGATTTGTCTAGACCGTAGAATCCAGAAGACGCCTTGGAGGTGTTGTTGCCAATCTTGTCGTGAGCCGCGGAGCATTTCGTATGTTGATACCATTAGCGTTGTAGCCATTAATTCTTGACTGTTTTGGTAAGAAGAATAACGCATTGCCTTTTGGACGTAGTGCAATGTTTGGTAGTAATATTGTAAAGCAATGTTTTGGTCGGGACGCTGAGAGGGTGGAAGGCTTGTGTCGAGGGATTGGTGGTAGCTTGAGAGAGCGAGGATGGCGTTTAGAAGACCGGCGTTTCGGACGGCGAGGTGGGGGACTCGTGTGGAAAATGTCCGGGCTGGGTCGAATAGGTCGAGCTGTATCTGTCAGTTCTGCTTTGGGTAGGTTATAGTTGACTTACCCATGAGCATATCCGATGGAGAAAGTTCTGAAACAAGCTTTGTTCTTGGTCGAGGAGTGATATACTCTCAGAAGCTTGCCACAGGCTCTCCTCGGAGACACTGCTTCTTCTGTCAGATACCTCAGGTTGTGCATCGATTGCCCGAGTGGCTCTCTGCAAAGGAGTAATGTCACTCTCAGTCTGTCCATCTGTTGATGTATCTAGAAGCTCCCCTTGAAGAGTATCGGCTTCCGTGAACACTTCACCCGGAGCATCATTCGCCAAAATGCCAAACCATCTCACAGCAGCTACACTCGCCGAAGAAGCAGGTGTCGTAGATGCAGACTCTGGCTGTCCAGCGAACCACTCAGTCGGAACAGTTCTCTGCGTCTGTGCCGTCACGTCACAGTTGCTACCCAGATTCTGACTCTGAGACAGACCCAATCCTGCATGCGATTGAGCAGCAATTGCCCGAACAGTCTGCGTCAATTCATCCTGCGACGTGATGATCTGCCCCAACTGCCGAAGGATCTCCAAACTAGCAGGATCAAACCTATAATGCCATCAATACAACCCTCCAAAACAAGCATAATACATACTGCGAATGATCCTTTTCCGTGTTATCGTACGAACAAGGAATATTCAACGATGCACAGAATCCACAGGTAGGCTGCACATTGTCGCACTTTGTCTTTCGCGCTCGACATACGTGGCATGCCTTGACACTTCGTTTACGAGGATATTTGGGATCTGACGTCGGTTGACGAGGTCTTTTGCGTGGCGCGTCTGTCGTGTCTGTCTCTGCCATCTTGTTTCGTTGTTGTGGATCAAGGATCGGGGAGATTTGCAAAAAGTACCCGAGGGCGGGGGATGCATATTTTGTGTCAGACAACGTTTGTCTTGGCAACTGTTGGTCGTGTGATGGGCTTGCATAATGGTGCTGTGATATTGGTGTGACCCCTCACGGGGATTGTCGGGTTGGGAAGGAGAATGTAGATCAGTGAAGCAAACTGTTGATCGTAAGCAAACATGTTACAAAAGAGCCATCTCCCAGCAATGAGAATACTTGCACCTTAAGAATTATCATCTCGCTTCAATTGATCTTCGTCAACATGGGCGAACTACACCAAAAACCCTGGCAGACGGCCCATCTCCAAACCCGTCCCCAATTCTTCTCAACAGACATCCTTATCGTCGGCGGCGGTCTAGGCGGTGTCGCAGCAGCCCTCGGCGCCCTACGCAGAGGAAAGCGCGTTTTTCTGACGGAAGAATACGAATGGCTAGGTGGTCAATTAACAAGCCAAGCCGTTCCTCCAGATGAACATACCTGGGTTGAGCAATTTGGCGTTACACGCTCGTATCGTGCCCTTCGAGATGGTATTAGACAGTATTATCGAGATAATTATCCCCTAACGGAAAGTGCGAGACGAAGGCCGCAGCTTAATCCGGGTGCGGGACATGTTAGCAAGCTTTGTCATGAGCCGAGGGTTGCGGTGGCTGTTATTGAGAGTATGCTTATGCCATTTATTGGGAGTGGGCTGCTTACTATCAAGAAGAGCGTTAAAGCTGTTTCTTGTGATATGCTGGGACAGGTTGTGAGATCTGTTACGTTCAGGAAGTTGGACCTAGAGAGGCAGTTTATGGTTGATGCCAAGTATGTCATTGATGCGACAGAGCTGGGCGATCTTTTGCCGTTGACAAAGACTGCTTATGTTACTGGCTTTGAGTCGAAGAAGGATACGGGTGAACCGAGTGCACCCGAGGAAGCACAACCTCAGAACTCGCAAGCTGTGTCCATCTGCTTTGCGGTGGACCACATCGAAGGCGAAGACAACACAATCCCAAAACCGGAGAAATACGACTACTGGCGCAAATGCCATCCAGACTTCTGGGGCGCGCCGCTGCTCGGTCTCAAAGCACCACATCCTCGAACACTGGAGATTGTGGAGCGAGAATTCACGCCTAATCCCAATGATGACCCTGCGTCGGTTATATCTGATCAGCGCAAGTCAGGCGGAGACATGAATCTCTGGACATTCCGACGTATCGCGGCGAAGGATAACTTTACACCTGGTGCTTACCAATCTGATATCTGTCTTGTCAATTGGCCTATGATCGATTACTTTGAGAAACCCATCATCGACGTCTCCGAGGATGAACTGCAACAACGTCTTGCTGAAGCAGCGAGTTTGTCGTACAGTATGCTGTACTATCTGCAGACAGATTGCCCGAGGGCAGATGGTAAAGGAACAGGATATCCAGGTCTGAGACTACGCGGGGATATTACTGGTACAGAACACGGTCTCGCCATGGCGCCTTACGTCCGCGAATCCCGCCGGATAAAAGCCCTAACCACAATCACGGAACAAGATCTCTCCCTCTCAGTCCGAGGTTCGCAAGGCGCAGTGCACTATCCCGACAGTGTAGGCGTAGGAATGTACCGCATTGACCTACACCCATCTACAGGAGGCGACAACTACATCGACGTAGCATGCTGTCCATTCGAGATTCCCCTTGGGGCGTTGATACCAGTTGAAAGGCCGAATTTGATCGCGGGATCGAAGAATATTGGGACGACGCATATTACTAATGGGTGTTATCGATTACATCCTGTTGAGTGGAATATTGGTGAGGCGGCGGGGTTGTTGGCTGCTTTTTGTCTTGAGAGGGATTTGTCGCCGCATGATGTGCAGGGGAAGAGTGAGGTTTTTGGGGGGTTTAAGGATATGATTGTTAAGGAGGGTATTGAGACGGAGTGGCCGGATGTTTCTGGGTACTAAGAGTAGGATGAGCTTCGTCTACAGAGTTAAGAATATTTGCGAGATCTTAGATAGTCGACTAGAAGGAAGATGAGCGTCTAAGTACTGTCGTCTTGGCCTGGCCTTCCGTGATGCTCTCACTCATAAGGTTTCTGCAACTCATTCCGCTCAACCTGCTCTGCAAAGTTGGGAATATGCGTAGTATGACACCAAGGCTTCAGCCCCTCCTCCTTCCTGATGGTCTCAGCAAAACACCCCAACCAACCCTCCCTCTCAAACAACCCATTCACCTGTTCCCTTGTCCTCTCATGAATGATCCTTCCAAAATCCTTCACATTCGGATGCGCACCAACATTATCATAGATCGTAGCAAGCTGAATCAATTGGCCCAGAAAGGTAATATTTCCCTCAGTGCCGAGATCTTGATGACGGATGATCGTCTCGCAGACGGCTTCGGCTTGGTCTTGGGTTGAACCCCAGTCCTGAAGGAGGGTGAGGGATTGGAAGCCACCTTGAAATTCGAAGGAGAGGCGGGTTGAGGATATGTTCTTGTCGGTGGTACCTATGTCATGGAGGAGACAGGCTAGCGCAAGGGTTGATGGGGACAGGGATTTGTGGTCTGGGAATTGCTGTTCGAGGATGATAGTTGCTGATGAAGTTATTCAGTAAACTGGCTACCCTTTTATGGTAGAGGGAGGGACTTACACCAGTAGAAGACTCTCATGGAGTGGTTGTACGTCTGCTTCTGTAGGTTGTCTTTGGCGTGCTGCTGAGTCTTTTCGACGATAGGATCGGTTGGGAATTGGATGGTCTTAATGTCAAAGTACTCTGGCTCATTGATGTACGGGCCATTCTTGAAGATTTTGCCAGCGTCGACAGGGACAGCGGTCCATCCATTTTCGGCGATTTCGTTATTGCTCATGATGAGTGATGAGATTGAGAAAGCGTTTGAAGGGGGACTGAGTAGTCAATTGATGCAATTGAACTGGATACAGAAGAAAGAAAGAAATCGAACTGAACGAGAAATTTAATGGATTAAATACTCGAGTTGTATTTCTAATCGGACTATCAACCTGAGGATGTCGTTTGAGGGGTAATTTGGTGTGTATCAACCTAAGGCTGGCGTTTTTGAGGGTCTCACAGAAAAAGTCCATGATGGTCCCCGAGCTTATGTCAACACTGCGTCATCATCAACTTTATTCGGGGATACTACGGCATTTGTCGAGCATCGATCAATTGAGTTCATTGAGACATAACGCTGGGGCAGCAATTCTAGACCTTTCCAACGACAACTTCGTACGAAGGCGGCGGAACGTCCGGTGCTTGGTCTTCAACTGGGGTCGGTGACTCGACTGGACGCGACGAAGGCCCAGCTGTTGTACGAGACAAAACAGGTACCCTCGGCTCACTTGTAAGGCCAAGTATCTCCAAAAAGTCCCTTCTCTTCAAAGCCTTAATAAACTTAACAGCACCCTCATTAACCTCCGCTGTAGGATCAGCTCCATGATCTATGAACATCTTGGCCATATTAAAATCCAGCCTCAAAATCGCCAGCATCAACGGCGTTCTATTCAACCCATCAACTTCGTTAACATCAACACCATACGCGAGCAGAGTCTTGATTTGGTTTCGATGATTAACGTCGATGGAATACGTTATCATCGTTTGACCGCCCAGCATGCGAATCTTGGTTTCTGCATCGCGCGTGAGTAATTCTTCCACGATTTCTGGGGTTGCTGTTTCGACGGCGTGGCAGAGCGCGGGGAGACCGAATACTTTGTCTGTTGTATCGGCGTCGGCGCCGTGATCGAGAAGGATTCGGATGACTTCAAGTTTGTCTTGAGGTTTGAGAAGACAGTTTCTGATGACTTTGATGAGAATGGGTTGATTGTGCGCATCTGTCAATCCAAGATCGACACCAGCGGCAACCAACTGTCTCAGAATGTCGAGGCGCTTCTTGTTAATCGTGTATTCAAGAACAGTGGTGCAGAGAATGGTAGCGGGTTGAGTCTGGGCGCCTTCTTCGAGAAGTCGTCCTACCAACTTAGCATTGCCTTCCTGGATGGCAATGTTGAGTACCGAGTTCCCGTAGATATCAGCACTATTCGCATCGGCGCCATAGTTCAATAACAGATCAACGATGTCATCTTGACCCTTCTTGACAGCTTGAGCAAGAAGACTTCCACCAGGCCAAACCGTCGCATCAGCCTTAGCACCGTTCTCCAACAGAAACCGCACACCAGCCAAATTGCCTTTGTTAACAACCTCCACAAAACAAGGCTGCCCATTCTTCATGATCGCATTAACATCCTCAGTATCAAGCAACATCTTAGCCACGTTCAAACTACCCATGGCCGCAGCTTTAAACAGCGGCGGTAGTCTATTAGTCGTCGCGCCCGCCGAGATGAGGATTCTTGCAGCACCTGCTTGATCTTGTATGATCGCACATTTGAGGGGTGTGTTTCCATCTTCGTTGCAGCCGTGGATGTTTATGCCTTGGGATATAAAGGCTTGGATTTGTTGTTCGTCGCCGCGGGAGGAGGCATGGCAAAGGGCTGAGACGAGAGGGTCGGGCTTAGAGCGGAGACTGGAGGTGAGGGCTTTGAAGAAGGAGGATTTGGGACGGGTTGGACTGGTTGGTGATGTGTATGGCGGAGGAGCATCGCTGGCTGCAGCCGTGTTGACTTCTTGTATGACTCCCATGATTTCACTTGTGGGTTCTCACTTGCCAAGGTACCGGACTTCCCAAGAGCGGGCTAATAGCAAAGATATACTGTTGATCATCTCCCGTCGGGACCGGGAGGGAGCCGAGTTCATCCTTACAACTGAAGAGCTCATCGTGTGATGGTGGATTTGGTGTGGCATACGCCGCAGACCACTGTAGATGGTGACGTAAAACGGTCCGGGGTTCACTTTTAGCGGGTGATACAGCACTAACAGCCTTGTCAATCCCTCCAGATGGGAGGGTTAATATTGACTGCACCATGTCTCCCATGCAATTCTAATAACATTTGTTCCTTTCGCTAGTCTTTTCTCTTCCACGTACCTCTTCTCAATAATGAATACCAATTTATTCCTTTTTCTTTACCCAGTGTAATGATGACTACACCAGGTCCTTTTGAAGAATGCCCTGCCAAGTGCCTGACTAGCGCTAACCCGTCCAGGCTCTTGATGGCTGCACGAATCCTTCCACCACAACGTTTACGGAAGTCCTTTCGAGCTGCTTTATTGACTGCATATACCAATGCGGCAACTGTTTCGGAAACTGTTGTATTGAAAGTCAACACGGTGCTTTATTTGTCCGACTTGCATTCAAAGCAGCTTTGATGGTATCGATAGTGTGTCAGTTTTGCATGGGTCATGATATAACCTTTATCCTGCACATTGCCTAGCATAGTGTCAAAAACAGCAGTTGTGTGATCAAAAGTTTTGTACTACTCATTATGCCTTGCGGATATCTTCGGATATGCGACGATTGGAATATGTCCAGCATTAACGGCGTCAGCCTAGGATAACTTCCGTCTCTGTGAGAGTCATCGCTTTCCAGCGATCCTCAAGCACGTATCCACAACCGGCTCGGTATGAGACTCCGTCTTCTCCATCTTCGACCCAGAGAACATTCATAAACTTATAGACCACCTCGTCATCGTACGGCGTCAGTGGCGGGTCAAATCCAGGCTTATAGGCACCTTCTTGTTCACAAACATAACGCTGGTCGTCACAAGAAGTCATAGTGCCTGGCCTGTCGACCCACCGCTCATTTTCATCCCAGAGAGGCCTAAATGGCTTTCCGTTATGATATATGCTTCTTTGAAATACTTTGTCCTCGTAGCTTTCGTTTAAATTTCGACCAGTTGCGCGCCCCTGAGACACGGCGATGAGCTTCATTGCTTGGCCGTTTTCACGAGTCGAGTGTCCTGTTACCCGAAGTAAACCTGAGAACATACCAGAATGGTCTTGGATAACAACCACTTTTGGCGAATTTCCCAACGGCTTTTCTCCGAGGACTGGATTAGCTTCAGCGCTAACGAACGCTGCACCAAAAAGTGCCATGTTTGGGGGAACCCCCAGTGCAAGCGTGGCTGCAGAAAAGAAATGTGCGCTCGGAACTCGGGCTGTTATCAGATTCGACTGCGAAGATGAAGCTTTTGATCTCTGGCTCCAGTGTTTCTCATGTTCACCCTCTGAGCCGACGGACTTCCAGGTAACAAGATTCTGCAACGTTCGAGGGTTTCTTTCGAACTGTTGATCCAAATGTTGACCTGGGCTGAAGGCTTTCAGGAGGCTTGTGGGGTCAACGAAGCATTGCCAACCACACCATGCCCATGACGGCAGGGAGGGTCGACGGGCCGACGAAACTCGCCATGGAGGCCTTTTCAGTGGCTGCCAAAGCAGGGCATGGTCTAAGTAAGCTTTGGGAAGACCAAATATAAAGCCTCCGGGAAATGCTGGTTCAAGCTTGTTCAGGATTCCCAAACATGCAGACAGACCGTCCTCCTGATATGACAGGTCACGCCCGTTGTAGGGACATATTATATCTCTGTATAGCTCAAAATCAGGGTATGTCGGGGTGCCGAGATTTCTGAGAATTGTCGAGTGTCGCGCTGCTGTAAGTGTTGCAACTGACGACTGCTCATCCTGATATGGTTGGAGACAAACTTGGTCCCAGATCGATGTCTCGCATTGCCAAAATATTTCATCCTTAAGGAAAAAGACAACCCGTTTGCTGAGGATGTATTCTTGGTAGGTCCATGCCCTTTTAGCCCATCTTGAAAGTCTCAACCTTTGGTAGAGGCACCGGATTCTTGGAACGATTCCCGTATCGTCTCTGTTCGATATATCTCTTTCATCATATATTGTAGCAGCAACGATAGTCAGATATGCGCCAGAGTAAATATGATCCATACGCATGCATTCCGATTCCTTCTGCGGCCCATCCTGAACAATGCAGAGCCTATCCACCCATAGCCACCGTTCTCCGAGGCGAGATGTCAATTCCATTGCCTCCTTGATAACATCGGGTAACTTCAATTCCTCTTTGCGAAGGACACCGGGTGTTTTCATGCCATGGATATTGCTACTAGTTAGTTGTAGAGGCTCCACATGCTCGGGCAGACCCTTGACATCAAACCAAGTATAGCTGAGAGCAATGTATCTTCCTTGCACATTTCCCTGTACGATACATAGATCCTGAACATCGATCAGCCAAGAAGGCCTGGCTGACTGTGTATTAAATGCATCTTTGCACGCGGCATGGCAGTTATCGCAAACGGACAACCATTCTTTGATTGATGTAACGATCCCGTCAATATAACTCATGCCGTGTGAGATACTTGTTCAAGGTTAGAAGTGCTGTTATCTTTCGAAATGTCAAAGACGCACCCAGCAGAGATGAAAGTGCTGTAGCGTGATATTTGGCATAGTTGTGGTCCAGGTTATGAGTGTAATCTTGGAGTTGACGATGTTTGGCAGTACCATGATCTGCCAATCAGGTGCTGACACGAGTTCAGTGAGATGCATGCAACCAATCGCAAGCGAAGCCCCTACCCATAAGATTGGCTACCACTACAATCTTGAACACCCAATTACTCCTGCATGGGAGAGACCTAGAATCGAGGTTGGTATAACCCAACCGACTTTTACATATAAACTAGCTAGCGACAGATATACGAAGCCACTCATCTATCCCTGTGAGCGACCGTCTTGGCAGCCCTCTATACGCTTTACCATCATACGTCTCATTCAGTGCCTGTCTCAACATCTTTGCTTTCCTCACCAAAATCCTGCTCGCGCCAGCTGGATTATTACCTTCCACAAACTCCGCTGCCCTCGCCTCAGCCTGCTGCCTTTTCTGTCGCACTTCACCGCTCTCCTTCTCTTCAACCAGACAAAGCGCACAACGACACCCGAAATCCCACGTCCTTCTGATAGCTGCCTTTCTCACCTCATAATCGCTTGACTCATCATACGCATGTGTTATCTCCTCACCAGCGGCAATATTTGTCAAAGCACGGAAGAGTATAAGATCGCCGATAAAGTCCTTCTTTGCGTTGGGTATGCATGAGTGATTGATATAAGATGCACGAATCCATAGACCCGTGCTTGCGTTGCTGATGTCTTCGTCTTCGGTTTGTTGGCCTGGTCCAAAGGCATTGCGTTGGATGATGTCGTGAATCTGATATGTATCGATTACAGGTACGCCGTCTACCTGGACCAGCTTGTTTCCCATACACCTGTAGTCACCATGAAGGTCCAGTACTTTCTCAACTTGCAATGGGTTGTTGAGAAGCTTCTGTACAACGGCCTTATGCAAGCCGGCAGGAAAGACTTTGATGGCAGCATCTTCTCGAGTATCGCATACCAGCGCACTGAAGGTATCAGGCTCGTGGCTCCACGCAACGTAAAAGGCCTTTTCGCACATAATGATCTCATTAGGCTGTATATCCCTCGTAGCAAAGAGTCCACGACCAGCGCCAGGACTAGATTTGACTGCAGTGGGGCCGTCAAACGATGCAGCATCAGGTCGACCTCCGGCTTTTGTCAGCGAGCTGACGATTCTGCCCATGCTGTAAACCCCTTCTGTCGCTTCTCTAAGTCTGACATCGACTCTTCTGAGATGAAGCCTGACATGCTGGTCGTCGGGCTGCAGTCTCTCCTGGTCTCCAAAGTATTTCCTGGCTTCGGGGAAATTACCTTGACCATAAGCTGCCAGCCCGGCACGATTGTAAGCTTTCACATCAAGCTCATCGTTGGGTTTCTTCGAAATGGAAGATAGGGCATCGGACTTTGCCTCGTCGAACCGCTGGAGTTGAAGGTTGACGTAAGAGCGGTTCCGGTACAGATCATTGCGCAGGGTCGCGTCTGCTTGGCCACGATGTGGTAGTTCTAAGCCCTTGGTGTAGTAGAAGAGTGCTTGAGCGTGGTTCTTCTTTTTCAGAAGCGCGTTATTGCCCTTCTGTTTATAGGCTTCGGCTGAAGATAGCTCATGCGATGAATTGCCACCATGTTTCTTCCGCCACGACTCAGGGCTTTCGCTTATCTCTGTCATAACGAGATCTGATGGATGATCAACTCGGATGGTGGGTTCTCCATTGGTGTTGAGAGTGTAGTAAGGTTCCTTCACAATGAGCTCTGAGGCGGTGTCCAAGATATCTTGCCCATGTTGGAATTTATGAAGAAACATCTCAAGTCGTTCGACGTCCTCCGAGCTGTCCTGCACGACAGCCCATGATGAAGCTTCCAATATGGCAACAGGTGAAACGCGTCGCAGGAGGAGGAAATACCCTCTATGATGTGTCTCCAGTCGTAGGTCCAGGAGCTTCATCGGTGCGAGACTCTCGAGCTTTTCTGTGCAAGGCAGATAAGGACTCCCAATCCCGTATGCCGGCATTGTGTCTTTGCTCTTATTTGGTGCACCGAAGCCGAACGCCGCAGACGAAAGGTCTTGCATGAGAGATGTTGAGACTGCCTGCTCGACTAGAGCTTTGGCATCCTGAACTTGTCTTGGCAGACCTTTCTGTTCTTCTCGCTGCTTGATTCTGTCTTGGATAGTTGTCTGGATCCGAGCTGATTCTTCGGGAGACATGAAGAGAGTGTTGGAAGCCATGGCCAATAACAGATACTTATGGTCAATATGGTGGTCAACGCGGCTATTCCATGACAATATCATGGATCAAGGGCAGGATCTTGTACATGTCCATCCCGTTCAAACTGGCTATATCGGCAGAGGGAAGGAACAGGCTAATCCCTCTAAAGTATCTACACTAAATCCTTAAGACCGGTCCTACCAGTTAATACAACCGTTGCATTGATCCGTGGCTAATTTGAATGAGCAATAATCCATAATACCAATCTTATCGCCGGGTTTGTTTGCTATGATCCATCTTGTCCTTCCGATCTCACAAAGACTCGGACCAATGTGGCGCTCCCAAATCCGAGGTGGCCACTAAAAGCGCTCTATGCTGGTCGATCCTCCTCTGTAACGTCCACTAGCAGCCCTGAAGGGTTGTGACTCAGCGGGCGAGGGCCAACCAATTACATGGTTCCTTTTCCGAACACACCAATAAGATGATCTCAACACTCCCAGATCTGACTGGCAGAGTGACGCTTACAGAAATTATTGGAAACCTTTCGTAGGATGATGAGGATTCAAGGTGAACTTTCGTCTAGTCACAGGTAGGATACAAAGAACAAGGGTATCTCTGAACAGCAAGGCTAGGATAAGTTTTCTCTAAAGTATCATCAACAGCAACCTCCAGTAGGTTAAGTCTCAGTAAAGTCAGGTGTGCAATACACCAGATAACGAAAGTCTAGATCCTTACTATAGCAGCCCAATAGCTCCGGGCCGTCTCTTCGCTCTTGCTCTAGCCTGCCTGACCTGACACTTTTGGTCCTCCGCCGTCAGTCTGATATGGACCAACTTGTGAAGCAGACCGGTTCTTTTCTGAAAGTTTCCCCCCGCTCACGTAAGGCCTATTCGACTGCTTATTCATCACTATCGGGATACATGAGGCTCCCAACAATGGACCTCGCCTCTTCGCAGTCTTGAGCGTTGTAGAACTTCAGGCCAAAGGTGATCATGAATGTTAGCGTGTCACCATAATGCTTCCTCATGAATTTCACTTGGTCGGCGTCAAAATACGATTCAGCTAGTTGGACCTCCGGGCGGAAATCGTTAGGGCCGTCCAGACCCGAAGCGCTGTCGTCACTGTCACTGTCGGCCATGATGGCCCGGAGGATAGTACGACCCTCTTCACGATCGTCTTCCTTATTGATGTTGAGACCGTGGCTCATCAGAAATTTGAACTCGGTGCCCCAGTGATCCCTGAGCCATTGCTTTTCCTCGGCTGTAAGAGGGCCTTCCTCGGCCTGCTGCAGAGCTTTGCTGGCACGTAATTCCTCCCATTTCTTCCGCTCGCTGTCGGCCCATCGCACGTTGATCACGTACATTTTGGACACTTCAAATGGAGCACGGCCAACCCGAGGCCCGATCGGTGGACCGCTCAACCTCACATGAAAAGGTTTGAGGCGAGGGTCAAAGTAGGCAGCGTTCCTACCGTGTTTATCTTTGATGGTGCCTTTCATATCTTTATCATCGAAGCCTGTATGGACGGTGTATTCATCTAGAATAGGACCTCCAATAATATTACAAATGAGCGTGGGGATGTGAAGGACATTGCGCAGTCGTAGCGTGCCGTGGGATCGTGGACCGGTAGCGCTGGGGCTACGTTTGACGGGGAGTTCGATGGTGCCGATCCCCACAACGGGCGTACGGGTCTCCCCCGTCATGGAGCCGACCGTGGAGTCAAAGGGTGTGTAATCGGCGCCGAACCATGACCGATCTTTGGCGGCACTGAAGTCCAATTAGATGTCAACTAAAGCCCCGTTTCGGCTTCGTACGTACTGGACGTTGGAATTGTTGGACCAAATCCATGAAGGGCATGGAAGAGATTCGGCCATGTTGCTGGTCCGTTGTTTCGCGCGTTGATGATAAGCCCTAAATTGGTAATGTATGGCGATTACAGAACACAAAGAGGAAATCTAGGCAGCCTAGTGGATGGGTGATGTGAGTTGACGAGGCGGGTTGAGGCAAAGTATTCTAGTGAATCGCAAGCAGTGGTGGAAGGTTGCATGAGCAAGCTCTTGAACCAACAACAGCGGAGGTGTTCGGGTGGGGTTGTTCTGGACCAACAAGAGATGCGGCTGCGCTTCCAAATCAGGTGATCGCTTTATGCCAGGGATCTCAGAACTTAAGAAAGCCTTTCATACCGAAAAGGAAAAGCAGTAAAAGACATCATCATTCATTTGTATACTCTAAGCGTTTATCTAGAAGTCCCTCCAATGTATACCTATCAGCAAAAGCCTCGTCCCTTCAAGCATCCTCAGAACTCTCCGAAGCTCGTGCAGTAGGAAGCATGATAGCTCGGTCGAGGGCATATGGAAGACCTCGGTGGCGTCCACGGATCATCATGAAACAGATGACAACTTTGCCAAAGACTCCAAACATGCCACATAACGACGTGGCCACGGTCGGGTAGCCGAGACTCAAACCGACGTTACCACTAAAGAGGTGTCAGTAAATAATGAGATAGAAAATATTCAGTAAGACCTTACTAGGCAGAGGTGACTTCAAAGAGAATAGCAAACACAGAAAAAGCCTAGGAAGTTAGTATACAACAAACAAAGAAATGCAAGAACTACAACTTACAGGGTCCTTGACATCCGCAATCCGTCTCGACTCCGCAATACAAATGCAAAACGTGCCCAAGAAGATGTACCACAGATCAAACCCAAGCTGGTTTTTCATATGCGTCATAAGATAGGACTTGCTATTTTGCTCATTCAATGACTCGTCGTGTTCCCAAAGTCCAAGCGACTTTTCCTCATACGCATTCGAGGCCCGGATACTGATCGCGATGGGGAAAACGGCGATATACATCATCACGAGTAAACTCAACTGCACAGCCGGATTGACATTTGCGAGATTGAATGTCGCTGCACCGGTGTGCCGCGCTGACGCAGCTTGAAAAATGGCCGCCGGTATACGTGCCGATAGAGGTAGGGATGATACTTCTGGATTATCGAGATCGAGGATGATGATGAGGAGAATGTCGATAAAGTTTAGCGCAAAGATGATACCGAATAGAATCCAGGTTGGACCACTGGGAAAGAGGAGCGTGTAGCATCGACGTGGATGGTTGAGAAGAAATTGGAGAGACTCCTGGGTTGGGGAGTTCTTAGGTGTGATTTTAGACATCGTCCAGATTGTCAACCGTAGAAAGACGGGGTAGAGAGTATTCCCGGCAAAGGCGAGAAAGCTCATGAGGATCATGGGCCATTTCGCATCACGGAAGGATATCATTGAGTCGGGCGTTAGAGTAAAGCCGAGATTGTCCATCATGGTTTGGGCAGAGTAAAAGCCCCTAGTAAAGTCAGTAAGGACTGGCACGGCGAGGGGTCAAGCGGTACTCACCACCATGTCTTATCCTGACCAGAAGCAGCGAGAACATCGGTATACTTGGAGTTGGCGGTATGAATCCAACCAACAAGACAAAGTGCTCCAAAGAGATGAAGACCAAAGAAGTAACATGTCACGATCTTGAGAAGCAACTTCAAAGTCCTATACTCAATACCACCAAGTACTTCCCGATCATGCTCCGTCAGGTTCTTGAACTGGGAATTTCTTCCGATAGTAGCCTGACGCGACAAGAAAGGGATCTCAGGTTGTTGCTTTTGTTGCGAGGTTGAGTGTACGGATCGAGGACGCGGTGTTGTTTGGGAGCCCAGGATTAGAAGGGAGGCAGCGACGTTGGCGACGCGGTCGATGGATTTGGCAGCGGTAATTTGAAGATCGTCGTTGCTTAGACGGCGACGGCGACGCATGGATGTACCAGCAGCGGAGGTTGTGCTTGCCACCGGCTTGATCCTGTCTTCTGGAGAAGGTCAGTGAGGGCAGAGAAGAGTAGAGAGAAAGACCGACCGTTGTCAGATTCATCGTAGTGGTCATCCCCATGGGCTTTTGCGACGATGGGTTGTCCTTAGTCTGTCAGTTCATGATAAGATTGAAGGTATATATATGATATCTTACCATGTTCGCGAGCTCGAGGACCTGGGATGTACAACGTGGTATTCCCGGTGTGTGCTTCGGTTGAGGGATCGAATGAGATAGTCGTAGCGCGAGCAATCGGTCTCTGCTCATCTGTTATCTCGCCTGCAGGAATACCAGGGTCGATCGTAGATTTGCCAGTGGTGTCGGTCTTGAGCTTCGATTCGTCGTGGGTATCTTCAACATCGTCGCTTCGGCGATCGAGCATCTGTGGTGCTATCTACCCATTAGGTCTCCATCAACAAAAAGGAGATGGCTACGTACCAAGACGCTTCAAATGCCTCTTGAACCAATAAAGACGCACAACAACAACAACAATGTTAATGAAGCCGAGGTTAGTAAAGATAGGAATGAAGTAGATATAAAGCTGCTGATACGTCTTCAACGCCTTGACATCGATGCTACAAACACACCATCAGTAACTTTACGCTTCAACGGATAGTCGGCAACGAACGTGTTCAATCCAGATTCCGTCGACGCACTAGCTCCAAAGAACCAGGCGTCAATAGCATCCATGTTTCCATACGGATACAGAATTGGCAGGGCTAGCAAGCCCATGAGGATAATGTACGCATCTACACCGCCCCATCCATTAGCAATCACATGTCGATCGTATCGCGAAGTACCTTACAATGCAAAGTGAGAAAGTTTATAGGAGGGCGATACATGTTGCGACTTTTGACAAATGTGAAAACAGAGTTGAGGAGTACGGATTAACGGCACGAGATGAGAAGTTGCAGGAAGGGAAAGGGCCTTTTGTTTTTGGCCTGAGCAATTTATTTTTCCAGCCCACACTATCATCGGATTGCTTCATTTGTACAGTCCAGCTTGAATAGGTTACACAGCCTGCTTAGCTAACTGGATTTGACCTCGCCCTCGTGGGGTGTTTCATTTCGTCGAGCCATCCAGGGCATGTACAGTGTGATAGTAATCGTTATGGGAGAGACTTAGAGTGAGACCCTGCTTTTTGCAAAGTTACGAATGGACCAATGGCTGGCGAGGGGGCTCAGATGACCGCTGCGGGCGTCCAGGGAAGATCGGAGTCAAAAAAGCTTGATTCTGTTAGCGCGAGGGAGCATGGCTGAAGTGGGGGCATGGGAATAGGCTACTGTATCAGAATCATCTCAATGCCATCATCAGGGTCATCTTTCCGAACTGTTCTTCAGTTGAGGATTTGGTCTTGAAACAGCTTTTTCTCAATAGCCTAGAGTCGCGGTATTCATCAGTGCTTCTTGTTCTTGTCCTTAACCTGTAGCAAGTATCGCCCGTCGTGAAATGGCACTTGCTGAGGCCTCCGTGAGGCATTTTCAGCCACTCATCCCATTGGTTTCAACCCGACATCTCAAGCATGTGCTCATTCGCATTGTGACCAACTTTTTTGTCTCTTGTCAGCTCCACCACGCTACTTCAACGCCCGCAGCCAGGTCTGGATCTTTCCCCTGGATGTTTCCCCTTTCCTCTTCAGGTGCTTATATCCGTATCCAATCAACCGCGGACAGAGCTGGCCAAGTATTTTGCCAGATCAAGAGTTTGTCTTGGCTAACGTAGCTAGACCAGGGGTCTGTTAACTTAATCGACATGTCTTACTCTTATTTGCCCTGGTCTATTTATTGGTTGCTGAGATGATGCCCTAGAGCTTGTGGACTGGCCTTTACCACGTGTTTCGCTAGTCGCTAACGTAGGATGGAGCTTAATAAAAGGTAGACCGAATTCCGAGCAGTTTTTTGTAGATTTTCTGACTTTTTTTTCGTTCTAATTTAGTCGTCGCTGAATTTCCTCCACTGTGTTGATATGAGCGGCGGGTGTCGACTTACAGCGCTAGGCGACGCCTAACTTCAACGAGTCATGAATCCCACGTTCAGGGTCGTTATGAAACAATAAGCACGATCGTAAATCGTAAACGAGGTGAACAGGGCCTTCCTCAGGCGCAATCCAGTGATGATATATCTGGAGTAGAGTTGCGGAAAATAGTCAACGAAGTTCACCTTTGACCAATTCTTCATTTGCTGAAATACCGTGTCATCGGCGTCTCGAGATGTAGCCATGAAGATGCTCTAACAGAATAACGAGTGGTCATTAGTTTAGAAGTGACTGCACCGCTATGGGCCTTATTGATCGCTAAAACTATCTCGTTCAAATACAAAATCTCAAGGAGTGAAGCACGATGTATCCCATGAGGTTACCCTGTACCATGATGAAGGCCGAGGAGTGGAGCTTGTTGATATCAGCTTATCGATATCAGCTTATCATATCGGTCCATCGATAAGATCCATATCGATAACCAACTCCAAGACGTCATCAGTAAGCATGGCAGAAGACCCTATTGTGATCAATGCGACATTCGGATTGACTTGACGCGCATTTTCTTCCGGCACGAAGGTCTCTCAACGAATGCGAATATCCTCCATGACGGTGCTACACTAACTTTAGATCCCGGCTACCATCAACGACCGTCCACTCGCCAATCGAGCCGAGCTGAAACCGTCCCAAGCTACCATCTGTCTGTCAGCCGACGCGCGCCCGAGCTAACAAGTCGAGACGAGACTGCTCTACCCATGACGAGCCACTACCCGTGATAAATAAAAAAGCAGTGGGACTTTACTTGTGATTTATCGAGCAAATATTGGGATCTCGTGAATGAGCCCATCGTATCCCCCATCACCATCTCGTCGTAGCTGCGCAATCCCATCGTGCCGTTGAACCCAATGGCCCTCCTCCACGCGTCCTAGTGCACGCCATCTAGACTTTTCTTCATCCAACGTCAGATCTTACGGGTACCCAGATCTTGTCCAACGGCCCTCGGACAACAGTAGTCTGCTCCAACTCCGCCTTGTACAGTAATACTCCGCCTGCATTATAAACAAAACAAGGCGCAGCTGTCCGGACCCTCGGGTCCATGATTGGTTCCACTACGCAAGACAAGGCTGGCGTCGCAATGCTCATTCGTCAGCAACCCTCTTGGCCCCAAAACTAACCGTCATCGCCATGAATCCTTTCAGGATTTTTAATTCCGTCGAGACTTGACGGATCCCTCGGAGTTGTCGTCATGACAATTGGTACTCCCCGCATTCTCATGCCAAAGTTAAAAGCGCAGCGTTTGCCTGTTTTCGTAGATACAGTAATCATCTTAATTCCATCATAACTTTACACAATGGCCATTCACCGTGTACTGGCTCTTTTGAGCCTTTGGTTAGGCATCGCTGCAGCTATTCCTTCATCCCATATTTATAAGCGTGCTGTATCTTCCACACCGCTTCCTCCGAGTCAAGATCCTTGGTATACCGCACCGGAAGGCTACGAGAATGAAGAACCCGGCACTGTCCTCCGTGTACGTCCTGCGCCTGGAAATCTGACTTCAATCGTTGGAAATGCGTCTGCTACTTATAACATTCTTTATCGCACTACGGATAGTCGGTACAATGCGACATGGGCTGTTACAACACTCTATGTTCCCAAGCTGGGAGCGAATAGCACTGCCGCAGCCCTTTTCAACCAGAGTGCTATGATTTCGTATCAGGCTCCTTATGATTCGGCTGATGTGGACGCTAGTCCTAGCTACACTGCCTACGCTTCTGGGGGCACTGATCTGTTCAACCAGGCTTTGGGTCTGGGTGTTTTCCTGAACGTGCCTGATTATGAAGGTCCTTTGGCTTCCTTTACTGCCGGTGTCATTTCCGGCCATGCGACCCTGGATTCAATCCGTGCGGTTCTATCTCTCGGCCTCGGTCTTAACTCTTCTTCATCTCGCGTCGCGTTGTGGGGATACTCAGGAGGCGCATTGGCCAGTGAGTGGGCTTCCGAGCTCGCAGTCCAATACGCCCCCGACCTCATGAAATCCGTTAAGGGAGCTGCCATCGGTGGAATCACACCCAACATCACCGCCGTTCTAGACGCGATCACCGGAAAGGACGCAGCAGGTCTTGGACCCAGCGCCATCCTCGGTATCACCAGTCAATACCCTGAGGTGCAGGAGTACGTCATTTCCAAGCTCAAGACAGATGGACCTCAGAACAAGACTGGGTTCCTGGCTGCGGAGAACTTCACCGTTGCCCAGGCCGGTGCCGCTTACGAAGGTCTTGATATCTACGACTTCTTCACCAACGGAAAGGGTCTCCTACGTGAGCCTCAAGTCAAAAAGGTCATCAATAATGACGGAATAATGGGTTACCACGGGGTTCCTCAATGGCCTATCTTCGCATATCAAGCCGTGAACGACGAGATCAGCCCGATTGCCAACACTGACAAATTGATTAATCGTTACTGCGAGGTGGGAGCGAACATCCTCTACCAACGCAACTCAGTCGGCACACATTCACAGGAGTTCTTTCTTAGCGCTGCTCCTGCTATTCAGTGGTTGGCAGCTGTTCTTACAGGACAGTATGCGAGTGTGTATCAGACTGAGGGATGCACGATTCAGAATGTCACGAGGAATAGTACTGCTCTTCCTTTTAAGAGGTCACTTCCTTTGACGAAGAGACACGGACCTAATGGCGTGTTCAGCTTGTGGTAGTTGGTGGTTTATGATAATAGTCCTATTCGTTTTTAGGTTCATGAATATTTACACAATTATTTCTTGATAATAATTGTTAATGCAAGGGTACTGTAACGTGCGATGCCTTCGTGCATCTTGACCCGCTCGTCTTAGGCATCAGCCAAAGTTACTGCATAAAAAGAACCAACGACCCAACAATCATGCAGCAACAGACTAACAGGACTTTTCACGTTTTTATGACCCCATTTAATAGTGATAGTTCGTCAACTACATAGAACTATATCTTTGCTAAACTTCCTTCACCTTTTTCTCAGTTCTTCTAACTTCTTGATATCCAACACAAGATGCCAGCCCCCCCGGCGCCTCCTCCTCTGCCACCGGCCACCTGTTTCCGCTCACCTCCTCCACAAATCCCACCGCCTCTCGTCCCCGAGAATGGACCTCCTGGGTCTTTCTTACTTCACCTGGTCATGTATAGCGGCGGCACCTTCAACAATCATTGGAACTGGTACATACGATCAAGCTACGATCCAAACATCGGCACCATAATTCATGCTCCGGGCGATGTACACAGCGGCTTTCGATTTGAAATCAAAAGATATCATGATTTCAGAGAGGAACCCAGCATGCCTCTGCATGTAATTCCTTTACAGTGGATAAATGGGAGATATCTTGATGAAACGGCTATGTTCAACAATGGGTGCCGTGCCGATGATGATAAGCCTATCTGCGAGTTTGAGAGAAGCGTTCATAAGGCCAAGCCCCCGGGGAAATCGCTCAACTCTGTTACATCTGTGAGTAAAGGTGAAAAGCATGTTGTGAGATCAGAGGACTGTGTATTAAGGCTGAGATGTATATGCCGCTCCCAAAACGAAAGTTGTTCAAAGAAACTGTCAGACTTGGGTCGTGGAATCTGCCGATCAATTAGTCACGGATGGCATTCTGCATGCAGACATTGCTATCTACCTCCATGCTATCAAGCAGTAGGTATATACATCTGTATCTCGTTTGAAGGAGACGCATTCATTCAATTAAAAGTCTAGTTCAGTCCTGAGCCTCATCCAATCCATTCTCTACGTCCTGCTTCGGCTGCCTAGAGCGCCTCTTCCTTATGGATCCCAGATAAGATGGAGTCTCTCCTGTAGCCAACCTATCCTTCGGCCTCGAGATTCTAGACGCTCTAGCTACGGTTCTCTCCGCGAACGACTGACGTTGTTGTTTTGTGCCCTTGTCCGCGTGATACATATAGACACCAGCAGCCGCAAGGAAGAGTAGCGGCACCGTAACTAGTTGTAAGTAATTAGTATCTTTACAGTCCACGCTCCCCTGTGTTATGAAAAACGTACAGACTATGACTAGAGCCCATGCAGGTGCTTGAAGAAATGAAGAGACATCGAGTGCAAACAGAGAGGTGAGAAAGGACATAGGTAGCTGTTTTGAATCTCAGTCAGACCTCTGTTATTGGAGATGGAGTAGGCTTTACTTACAAACCATACAGTCACAACAGTGAACACCATCACGGTCTTTCCTTGCTTCACCGCCTGTTGTGCTTGGAAATTCGCAAGCTCACTCTCTTGGAGAGAAATAGTACTGATGAACTGTAAAATAACGTCAGAAGGGTTTACTGGGTATGAGAAGAGAACTGACAGCATCGTGCATTTGCTTTGCGTTGTTGTCAAGTTCGAGGATATCCCCTAGCACATAGGCAGCTATCAGATCCTCTCTCCTCCTGGTCTCGCCAGCCATTTTTGATCTCACGATTAGTTGGTATTTGGCGATAGTCTTGAGAATATTGAGTTCGTCTCGAACGTCCTTGATCCGATGCAGTTGTGATGCGCCCTCGCCCAGCGCGCGGTCTAGTTCTTCCATGGTGAAAGATCTGTACCCGGTCTCCTTCAACTGCCGTTCCCGGTCGCTGAACAGACTGAATAGCTTTGATTCTCTTCTTCCCTGTTCCTTGTCAGTCTTGAAGACCATGTCCGCTAGTTCAACTCACTATCTCATTGACGTAATCAGAGTAAACCTGACGAATAGACCGTTGCTTCCGCCGTGCTAGTTGCTGAGAGACGACGCCCTTGTCGTCATCGATACTTGATAGTTGCGTCCCATCGCTGGCTGCGTTTGCCTCTGGATCCTCTTGGGTATGTTCGTCGCTGGCATATTCTTCCTTTCTCTTCTGCTCGTAGGCATAAATACAGTAATCGACAATCACCCTACTCATATCGTTGGCAGAGACTGGTTGGGCTCGATAGCTTCCACTCTCTAGCTCATTTTCAATATATGTGAGGACATTGGATACAAGATCATCCTTTCCGTCAGCCATTGTAGATGATGTACACGAGATCAACCACCCTTTGGAGACTCTTGTTAATGGATTACTTAGTAGAACCGCTTCGGGACTTACTGTCGTCAATGATCCAGATCCACAACTGGCTAACACGCAGTAACGGCCAATAGTTCCGACCCTCTAAGCCATTTGGATATAGGTATTTGGTCAACACCTGAGTCCTGTTGCGCATATTCCTCTCTTCGGTTGAATCATCTGCGAAGTGATAATAAAACTCGTCCAGTGTCGAGGGTTCGTGGAAAGCCGAAGCTTTGTATGCATTCAAAAGCGTGTTGCGCTTTTTGAGATCACCCAAGATTCTAATCTCTGTATCATCGAGAGCATTGGGGGCCGCTATCTGAGAATAGTCGTCTGTATATGCGTTGTCCTCTTCACGATGGTAGAAGGAAAATTCCAGATACGGCATCTAGAACGGTTGATCAACACGCGACAGAACGGCGTTTCTTGATTACTTACATATAAAGCAGAGGCGCCCAGAAATCTAGAATCGGGCTCTTCAGTCGTTTTGGAGCTGCCTTTCGAAGCAGAGCCCTGGTCCGTGTCACTATCGTTGCTGCTTTGATCGTCGTCCGCGCTTTCGTCTTGGGCGTCTTCCAGGCTTGCTGTGCTTGGTGCCGCAGTTGAAGCTGCGCTATCCGCTTCATCTTCATCAATATCTGACCAGCTGCTATCAGGTTCATCGTTATTGTCAGTTGGTCTTTGACGCTCAACGTAACGCGGGCGCATTAATCGCGAAGATGAGGTCTGATCTGGAATCTGGATCCAACTGTCCCGGAAGAATGACATGATTTCTCGATTCTGTGTTTCCCCGCGATTCTCGCGTTTCAAGATCTTCTTCGCGACATTCTATAGCCCATAGATCGTCAGTTTGCGCAAAATACACGGCTGCTCGGCCAAGTATTTTCCCCTGTAAACCACTTACTTGCATCCAATCTATCTAGAAACTCGTCAGCTAAATCATTCGTTCCACTTGTTCGAGACTCAAGAAGAACCATCTTACATTAGCTGATGGCAGGTGAACCCATGTGAACTCGACTTTGTCCATCACTGTATCCATGCTTTTTCCCGCAACTCCTTCTGATAGGTCTTTGGGTACGTATAACTTTTTCAGCATCCTGTCATACGTTTCAGAAAAGACTTCTATGGCATCTTGCCCATACACGATATCCTTCAGAGAGCGAGATCGGTATACCTGGCGGGAACCTATAGAAGAGTCGTGATTCTGCAACACGGTCGCTCGGACATCTGATAGTGCCTCCGACATTTTCTCATCTGGTTCAAGCAGGGTCAGGACCTCCACATTTTGAGGCGGCCTTCTGACAAGAAATAACTCCAGTATCTCTTCCAGGTCCCGGATATCTTGTTTCCCGTCGTCCTCATCTTTCGTGTCAGAATGATGCGTTGCAACATCAGAACCTTTGCCTTTGTCGACACCACTAGATGCCAGTGTACTTGTAGTGTTCCTAAATTTGTCAAGCAGATCTTTGCAACGTTTGTAATCAGAGTTGAGAGCATGATGGTCAAGTGTAGTCTCCTCAAATCGCGCGTATATGCAATGAACAAGAGCTCCTTGAAGACGGTAATAAAATAACCATTCCATCACTTGCCACGAAGAGGAGTTAAGATATCCAGGGACATTCTCAGCAGCCGAGCATGTGGAAAGTATTTGCTGCGCCAACGTATGACGTTGCACATCATCAATCACCCAGTAAAGAAGATCCTTGTCAAGGTCCTCTATGTCTGTGCCAGGAGGGTGCAAACGGTTAATCAGGGTATCGAGAAGTGGGCGAAGGACCTCCACCATACCATCTTCATCAAATACAATATCGAATGCAGTTTCGAAATGACTGTCCATTGCTAATAGCAAATGATCTGAAATACGGTACATGATCTCCAAGGCGACGGAGGAATCATGTGCAGATGTTGCGGATATGATTGCGAAGTGAAGCACAGTTCTCTTCTCGTTATCCTTCGCGTCGACGTCAGGATGAAGGTCAAGGAGAGCATTAATGAACCCTTTAACACGTGAATATTCTTCATTCCCTTCATATGAACTGCCACAATCACTGGGTGGCTTTGCTTCGTGCGCGTAGGTATTGACGCACAGTTGCATCAAGGGTGTCGTTCCTTCATTATCGGGTATATCAAAGTGTTTTCCAACCAGTGTTTGAGAATGGTCGATCAAAATTTGCAAGATTTCATACTCGCTTCTCGAGACTGCTGTGAAGAATACTGTCCACCCATAAATGTCCCTAGGATGGAGGTCCGCATTATGTCTCAGAAGCACCTCCACAACCTCTATCCTGCCATAGTAGCAAGCCATGTTGAGTGGAGTCTGTTGATCTAGAGACTCCGTTTGGTTCAGGAACATCTTTCCTGGACCGAGCAGTTGAGGTATGACTTCGTGACCCCCGTAACGGCTTGCCCAGTGAAGTGGAAGATAACCGTCTGAATCTAAATGCTCAACTTGAGCCCCTTTCTCCAACAACAACTTCACAAGTTCGGTGCTTTTCCCTTTGCAAGCAAGTTGTAAAGGCTGTGCCTTGTTAGAGTTTTCAGAATGAATGTCTGCTCCATGATTGATGAGACAATTCGCCATCTTGTAGAACCCCTTCCTTGCCAGCATATGTAAACCCGATTCTTGGAACTTGTTCGGGGCCCGAGTGTTGACATAATCCTTCCAATCTGAAAGGCCTTTCTCGAGATCTGCCAATCCAGTTTCGTCATCCTTCGCTGCCTCTATCAGGTTGTGCAATGGCGTTTGCGTAAGTTGGGACGAGTCAATGTGCTCATCGTCGTCAGTTTCATCATTGAATTTGACACTTGCTGAGTCCTCTGATCCTGTGGAAAGTCGCGGTGTCGCCAACTCAATGGCTACAGCTTTCTCGAGATCGTCATTGTCGGACATCTGGCCATTGCTCTCGCTGTCAATTATAGCATCGAGGTCTTCTGACTTAGCCATGCCTGCCTGGTTGAAGATGAATATGCAGACTTTTACGAGAAGAGACACAAAGGTTTACTTGGCGACTTCAGACTTTCTATCGCACAGATGTAAAGAATTCTAAGTTGAGTGAAAGATGAAAGATGAGAGATAGCAGAGTTTCGCTGTGAGGGGCATACTAAGAAGGAGGGTCACCTAAGTACCTCCTTGACTGATCCCGAGCCTCGTTCTCACGCATTGCAGCGTGCATCGGCCAGAGAGACCCCCGGATCGAAGCGCTTGGGGAAAGACCATCGCGATGGAGTTTAACTCAGAATATTCCTCATGAATCACTGTTTGTTATATAGAGAGTAGCGTGAATGGCGTATAAAGTTCGAAATCCCAGAGCAAAGATAGTCCGTTGAGAATGATTATTTTATTATTCCTCCCAACATCAAAACGTCAAAGCGCCCTTCACAAATCGGTCTACAACGAACCGGGGCGGTCGAGCCCAAATACAATCAAGGATGGTGGTGTTACATCGAGTGGCTGCTTATCACCTTTCAGCTCCTCACCTTCCTCTTGGCGCTCCAATCATAATTCACGAGTGCTGAAGTTACATGGATTATAATCAGGTTTCTCTTTTCAGCTGCTGCTGTGTCTAGCCACCCCGCTCTTCCTGGTAATTGATTGAACCTGGCACTCCCAGGTGTAACAGATACTGAGCCTCTCATAACAATATTGTACTTTGATTCTACCCTGTACCCTAATGAAAACCCCCTTGGATTTACGAACAAAAGAAATTACTTGTGAATAATCATTCTAAAAAAAGAAATTATATTATTTATTCCAGACACTGCCGTATGTTAAATGCTGTTCGTATATAAGATACAGGCTTATAGTGATTTCTCTGTACGTAGGAACTCGGTGCTAGTGGATCCTTCCTAAGCATTTGAAATTCTTTGACTGGCAGAGCTGCGTAGCTTATTCTCACAAATTCCCACGGTGCTCGAGCCAGCCGTCGGAATCTCTTCATTCTATAGGAACGTCAACATGCTATTGGTGTAGTTTCACGTACGTCAGACTTTGCATATGACCAGGTCAGCTTATTAATTTGCTCCAGGCGGTTGGATTTGTCAAAAGGTCTTAATGACCAACAGTACGATAATTGGATATAAAAAGAAGAGAAAGAGATGCTTGTATCGAGCATCGAAGTGCTCGCACTCCAACCATGTTTGTTCAAAGGATTAGTGGCCTTCTCTGGGCATCAGTTCTACTTTCCAGTTCTGCGATGGCGCGCAGGAGCATTAAACATGACTTTCCTACCCGTGACATCGCAGGTATGTCAGTCATCAACACACCGATTGTAAAGGCCGCTGAAGTATTCGCCCTGAATCACAGGTCACATGCCGTTTACAAACACGTTATGAGATTTTGGCTCTACGGCGTCCTGAGGCTAGATGGAAATGAAACCCTAAGCCACAGCGTCGACAGAGAGCTTCACGCTGTTGCGACTCTGTTGCATGACCTAGGCTGGGACAAGACAGAAAATCCACCCATCGTCAGTTCTAATAGGCGATTCGAAGTCGAGGGTGTCGCAGCTCGAGAGTTCATTCAAAGCCACAAGGATGGGAAACACTGGGAGGATCGAAGGGTTCAGCTTGTGTGGGACGCAATTGCGCTCCATACAGAACCATCTCTATCATACTTCAAGGAGCTTGATGTGCAAGTTGTGTCAAAAGGAATTTCGCTCGACTTCTCTGGGCCGGCTTTCGGTGTCTCGGCTGAGAAGTATGTTGCAGTGGAGAAGGTATATCCAAAGTTTGACTTGAGGGATTCGGTCAATTCGATCTTCCTCTGGCTTTGTGCTACGAAGCCTCAGACAACGTATGGTAAGCTTTTAGTTGAAATTCCAACTTATGAGTTTGTCGCTGAGTCTGTAATAGATACTTGCATGCAACCATTTGGGGAGCGATACGTCGAAGGGTATGATCCAAAGGGGAAGCAGAGAATTGATCTCATCTTCCAGAACCTGGAATCTGGAGGAAACTGACTGGTCTGAGGCAGTTTGTGTGTTGCAAACCACCGGGAAGATATGAGTGGTGTTAGTGGCTGTGATTGATACAGAAAACGAAGCTGAGCATTGAGAAAGAGATCGGCAACTTGCATTATCAGATACATTCATTTCCATCAAGCTCACTACAATGAGAGAGTTAAGGGACTAGCTGCGGGACCAGTCGCTCTTTGAATTCACAAAGCTCTCTACCGATTCGTTTGGCGGAACATCACAGACCATTACCTCCAATAATAAAAGACAACACCAACAATAGCTACAATAACAGGGGCGACGACCTTAACCCCAGCGATTGTCATATCCCGAACATTCTTCTTGCTGTTGGCAGCATGTTCCGCACGATCATTCAACCTCGGAAAAGGCACATCCGGAACATCCTTTCCCAAAAACTCACACAGCGGCTCCCATCCATCTCCAAGATGATATTCCAGATATCGTCCGCCTGCAGCTTCGCGAACCTTACTGTAGTACTCCTCATACACGTCCCTCGCGCGGGGTTCAATGGCCGCCATGGAGAATTCGTTCACACCAAAGAAGCCAGTATGGATCTTGATCATCGCGTCTAATGCGCGCAAACGAACAATATGTCGAATGATGAAACTCTGGATGAAGTTCACATCGAAAATACTTTGCAGCAGCTCCGATTTGAACGAAGGCCACCAACTTTCGAACTTCCGTTGAACCACGACGACCTTTGCGTCGGGATAAGCTTGCATCAGCTCCAGAGCAAAGGTAGATGCGATGTCCGTCACGACGTCGAATTCACCCCAAAGCGCCTGCCAGTTCTCTCTGGTAAATGGCGGTCGTGGAGTTGGCTTTCCATCAGGGCCTTTGTGAGAGTAATTGGGAAGTGAGGCGATGTGAGGCCATGTTGCTTCGGCTGCATCTTCGACAAAGCGCCAAGGAATGGTGTACAGGTTATCACGAGCGTGGTGGGGGTTGTAGCCTAGGATGCGATAGGCCTCTGTCATGGACATGGTGCCAGTGCGGTAGAGGCCTGCGTGAATAATTTTGAGGCCATCATCTTTTGAGGTCAGAGGCTCTTGTGTTGATGCCATTTTTGTTGATAGTGGAGGTTTTGGGGGAAATACAAATGTTTTTTTTCTGGTCGTGGCCTGGAGTATTTATGTAGATCTGCTATGTGACATAAGCACTATATCGGAGCTTTCACCCGGGCTCCGAAATGAGTGTAACCCGTGGACAGGACACAAGATTCCTGGACATTGATGTTCGTGAGATAAGAAGTGTTATCAGGGGGATGATAGGACCACGCACTACTGAAGTCTGACTGTATTCTTACTAGCCGAGACTATCCTTATTCTTGGCCAACCACGCATTCCTGCTTATCCCTCTACGCGCTTATCTCACACTTCAAAGTCCAAGTGTCTTCGAGATCCCCCAAATCCGATATGTCTTACAGACTCGACGTCGCCCGCGCTCTCAATCGAGCCCCAAACTTCCAAAGCAAAACCGGCGCAGCAACACTCAACCCCAACTCCGCCAAGGCCATAGCACTATTCCCCCACCCATACCCAAGGGCAGCATACATCTTAGGCGTGAAGAGCGGAAACAAAAATGCAGCCAAGCTTCTAGGAAACTGCTGCGCCGCAATTGCACTGGATGTATGATCCGGGTACGAATCCATCATGTAAGCTTGCAACGGCATCCCCGAGATTTGCATGCCGAACATGGTGATGCACATTGCGACGTCGACCCATATCCAGTGGACTTTGAACTGTGCGCACCAGCCGTAGATGATAAAGCCGATGGGTGCGACGAGGGCAAATATTAGCATCAGAGGGACTCTGTGTTCGGGGTGGTGTTGGCCGGAGCGACGCTCCATTCTGCGGAAGAGGTAGTCCATTAATGGTGCGCCGACTTGAGAGCCTATGAGTTCGCCCAGAGCGCAGGATATATAGTGTAGACCGCTGATTTCGACGGATTGGTCGTATTGTTTGGTCCAGAGTTCAGCGAAGCTTGTGAGTACGATGTAGAGGAGACCGTAGCCGATTGCTGAGATTATGGCTGTGAGTTGGATGATGGGGTGAAAGATGAGAAGGCGGAGAGGACGGGTCATGGCTTGGTTGAGGACCTTTCGGACGCTCAGTCCCTCTTGTGCGCGTTCTTCGTACGTGTAGTATGGCTCGCCAGTTTCTTCTCGAAGTTTCTTAGCCCGCTGCTTCAGAATTGCAGGAGCATACGTTTCCTTGAAGGTAGTAAACGAAAGAGCGGCCATGGCAACCTGGAAGAGCGAGGTTGACCAAAACATCCATCTCCAAGAGACGCGATCTGTCATGAAGCCTCCAATGACAGGTCCTAGAAGGATCAACAAATCGTCTTTCTAATAAAAATGAGAGTGAGACTTACCAACAGCGGCACCGATCAAAGGAATAACCATATACCAACCGAGAGACTTGCCTCTCTGATCCGGCCTCCAGATATCACCCAAAACGCCTCCACCCAGCGCATATACAGCACTCGCTCCAAACCCAGCCAAGAATCTGGCCCCGATAAGTAATTCTTTAGTATTCGCAAAACCACAAGCAACATTCCAAACCAGAAACCAAATATTGGAGACATGCAAAATTGTCTTCCGCCCGTAAACCTCCGACAGAGGTCCAATGACAAGCGGTCCAAAGGCAGTCGCGAGGAGATAAATACTCAAGGCCATGACGGATTGAATCGGTGTCATGGATAGATCTTTTGCGATTATGGAAAGTGCGGGGGCCATTACTGTTGAGACGAGGATACGGTTGAAGCCAGTTACTGATAGAACGTTTGTCACGGCCCATTTGCGGCGGGTGGGCCAGTTCTTTGGATTGTCCGTGTCGAGATCATTGAAAGCGACGAGGTAAGGGTCTGGGTTGATTGCAGCGATGAAAGAGAGTTCAGTGTCAGCTGGAGTGGCTTTGATGTCGGTCGCCATAATAAATGATTGATTGATTGATAAGATGATCTCGCAGATGATTATCAGATTGGCCAGAGGTATATATACCCAGCGCTGACAGGCAGCAATCGGAGACCGACACCATTTGCAGTCAAAACCTCACGGACGTAGAGCGGAGTTATCGGTCACGATGAAAGCTTATCAGATCTTTTTTATCAGATCGGCAATTAACACTGTGCATGAATCTGCGCCGTAAGCAAAGGCGGGCGAATGAATGCTCACTTGAGTGAAACATGGCGTAGGATGAACGGTAATGAGTCACGAATTGGGCGATCAGATTAGGACGAAGGAATGGGGGGAAACAAAAGAACCCGAGTTATCCGCGCCAAGACAAACACGGTATTGGCTGTCGCGTAGATATGAATGGCGTATGCATTTGAGGGAACAATCTATAGCAAGTAGAGAGAAATGAATAATGCGGCAGGGTTTTGATTACAGCTTAGCCCTAGGAACGCCAGCAAGTTCCTGGCTCTCACTACTCCTCCACACAGCAGCAATCTTACTCTTCCCATCCTTCCACTGCCACTTCCTCTCATCCTGTCTCCCCTCCACAAGCAACTTATGCACAAACGTTCCGAAAATAGGCAACATTTTAAAGCCATGTCCAGAGTCACCACTCAGCACCGCCAAAGTACCGTTCGTATCAGGGACGTAGTCGATGATAAAGTCCGAATCATCCGTATCGGCAAACCAGCAAAGATGTTGATCAATTAAAGGTCGCTCTGCCAATTGGGGAAAGACTTCGCGGAGGAGTTGGCGGATGTGTGTTTCGTCTTCGAGAGGCATGAATTGGGAGGATTGTAAATCGCGGAAGGGAAGGGAGAGACCGTCTTTGGTGTAGGAGTAATTCGTGAATGCACCGCCCATGTGGCAGAACTTCAACTTCTTGGTTTTCATGTCCGGTTCAAAGAAAAATGCAAGATCGCGCACGTTCGTAACGGGAATGCCCTTGAGATCGGCTGCTTCTTCCTCTGTGAGCTGAATATGCGCGACACCCCAAGCTCGACCAGTCATTTGTTTGCCGATTCTCGGAAGAAGATTAGCTGCATCAGCACCCAATGCAACAATAGTCTTATCAGCAGCATGAATCTTTCCACCTCTTGTTCTAGCGCCGATACACTTGCTGCCCTCGCGACTAGAAGCATACAGCAAAGACGCAACTTCACCATCCTTCTCACCAAGGTGAAACTTGACACCAAGTTTGACACACTCTTCGTACACGGCTCTTAAAGCATTAGCGGAGTGGCCGTAGCCGGCGAGTTTGTTGTGATAGCCTTTGAAGCCGTTGAGAGGACCTGTGAATTTGGGAACGAGCTTCTTGATTTCTTGACTATTCGCGACGCGGGTTGTTTGGCCGTTGAATGCTGGGTTGTTTTGAAGGGATTGGAAGTAGCTTTCTACTGCGCCTTCGGTGTTTTGGGCGGCTTTGCCGGATGTTACGTTGAGGAAGCCTGTTTGGTGGTAGTGCGGTGTGTAGAGAGGATCAGACTGCCATTTTCGAATTGCGTCCTGTGAAGAATGTCAATATGAGAATTTAAGGCGTGAGGGAATTGCTCACGAGGGCTAGTTGAGTGTAAAATTCATCAGCGTACTCAGCGCGAATGACCTTGTTCAGATCATAGGCTGCGGAGAATCGACTTGGCACATCGACATCTTTCTCAAGGATGGTGATGTTCTTGTAGCCCTTCTCTGCGAGCTCAAACGCTGTTGCCAGGCCGAAGCAGCCGCCTCCGAGGATGAGGATGGACTCGTCTGTTGACATTGTGCAGGATGTGTTTGGGAGTCTACTTTTGAAGCTGGAGAGGAGCAGCTATCACGATTAACGATGAAGAGATACGAGAAGCACGAAAAAACAAAAGAACAAACGTCAAATTATATTCATGGAGATAAGGAGCCACCGTCGGAACGCCATCCGACATCGCGTTCCGTTGGAGAAGGTTTGCACGAGGGCCACAAAATGAGTTAGCGTAGCCGACGAATGCTCCTCATCCCCGCTTCATCGGGGTCTACCCCGGATTATGGCATGATCATGTGGACATTGCTGGGGATACACGGCATATCTCGACCCAATTAACTAGCAGGACAAGACTGTTATCATATGGTTGCAGAAGCACGGTGAGGAATGGCTTGACGGTGTGAGACAAGAGGCGACAGCTTCGATTATGGTTCCGGTGCCGATGCCGGACATGCCGCGTTTTGGGGGCAACGGATGCCATCCCGAGACTCCCGATTACCGGCCCCACAGTATCCGGATCATGATGCTATCATCGCAAAGACAATCTCATCCGATGATAAGATAACCTCACCCGAGCCGTTAATCAGTGTCCACTCCAAAGCTACTCTGTCTAAGCCGACACAATACCATATCTTACCAACCCCATACAAGCACCCAAAAGAATCGCCAAAGGCACAGGCACCTTAAAGTACCTCGCTCCCACAAAAGCCGTCGCCGTAACAACAACCCACCAGGGATCATCCGCCAAACTCTTCCCCGCCTGAAACCCCTCATCAATAAATCCAACCTGCCAAATTCTATACACAGCTGTATATATCAATCCCACAGCACCGGCATTGACACCTCGCAGCGCAGACTTGACCCAGCGTCTGCTTCTCAAAACTTCCCAGATACCCATCGTTCCATGCACTAAAACCATGCCCGGAACAAAAATACCAAGGTACGCTATCAACGAACCTGCGATAGCAGGATAACCGCCATGAACGGCTGTTAGACCGCCTAGAAAAACTGCGAAATTGAAGTTTGGACCAGGGAATGCTTGGGCAATGGCTAGACCGATTAGAAAGTCGCGGGGACTGACCCAGCCTTCTGCGACGATGTATTCTCTCAGAAGAGGGATGACTACTGGTCCGCCGCCGAAGATGATGGTTCCTGCGAGGTAAAGATTGGCGAAGAGCTTGTAGAGGAGAGGAGCGTTGGGAAGACTCCCTCGGAGGGTGACGACGATGATGAATGTGATGAGGAATGTGACGATGATTGCGGCGCCGGATTTCCATGAGAAGCCGAGACGATATTCCTGAGGAACGACTCGCGGTTCATTTTCGGTGGTCTCTTGCTCACGAAGCTGGATGCCGTCATCACTACCCGTTCCATTCTCAGCACCGCGCGCATTCTGCGTCTCGGTAACCCTCCCACGTCTGACTCGCAAATAGGCATTCTTAATCCCCCTCGCAGGACGATGAAGCCATTTATAATCAAAGACGACAGTACCAATACCCGCCACGACAATAAGGGTAGGAAAATACCAAAGCGCATTATACATCATCCCCGCCATGGCCGTAAACGAAAGAAGTAAACGTGTCGTCTGATCGGTAATTGCTTTATCAGAGAGCTCAACGGCTGCAAGCGCGATGATTCCAACGGTCGCGGCGTTGAGACCTGACAAAAGGGCGTATACTGCTCGTGGGAGGGTGTCGCCTATGTTGGATACGCCGACTGAGAGGCCAAACATGCCAAAACATCCTGGTATGCTGTTCAAGTTAGCTTTGCTACGAGGGAACACGGTTTTGGGTCAGTTTACCTCCAGATCAAGAATGCAAGAACAGCTTGCAAGAAACCGCCGTGGATGAGATTGATGCAATACAGCATTTTCGTACTTCCAGGGCCGGAAAGAGCTTGTGCGACGCTGAAAAGCTCTTGGTACTGGACACAGTTAGTCTTTGCCTACCCCGAAATCCGAGGTTTGAACATACTATTTGTTCGTCGATCCATTTTAACTTATTCACGAATTTATCATGAAACTGCGCCCTGTTAGTGTTTTCCTGGAGAGCACTGGGTGTGTCCTACAATTTTGAAGTGCACGGGCGGTCCGCCAAAAGACGTGAAGCCCAGATGCCAATTGACCTTGAGAGTCTGCAGACTATTATCTGCGACTCTGCGCAGGGAATGCTCCAAGCCACCAATCGCCATAATGCGCAATAATAAGAATTCACCGGTTGCAAATGAGGAGGTGAAGAAGGAGAGTCAATTGATCTCCAGACCTTATTTTTAAGCTTCTGTTTTAAATGCGCACGTCATTTGGTCTAGCCCCTTTAGGACTCCTGCTTTTTTGGTTGTCGGCCAATGGCGATGAGGGAGTGCCAGGTACCAGGAACGATCCTCGAAAAGAGATTGCCTGTTCATTTGCAGTTGAACGGTATGGCTGGTGTTGAGGGTCATTGTTCTTGGGTTTGGTAGCCAATGTCGAGCCGTTGGTTTGGCACGTGCTCAGCTGACAGGTCGTAGACCCTTGGCTGACGATAGCGTCAGGCTATTGGAAGGTCACTGCCAAGGCTTCAGGGTAAACATAATTCAGATGCCCTTGATTACACTGGACTGGTGTCAAGAAATCAGACGAATTGGCAAAAGACGAAATAAGAGACGAAATAATTTGATCAGCTTGTGATAGGTTAGACTTGCTTTTAGACTACGCAAATACAGTAGCCTGAGTTTCAGAGAATCGCGATTGCTTCGGACATCAACTGACTATCTTGGTATTTAGACAGGCTGTCCAATTTTGGCAGGGCATTTTGAGCCACCAAGAACATTCTCATCAACTCCTCAATCTAGCAGCGCATATCCTCAACGCTGGTCCGAGCCTTGGAGGACGCGGTCCTGTCACCACCTACTCGTCGGGGGAGTTCTTCCTCCGTTCCATCAACGTCTTCTGCAGATCACAGTACTTCCAGTACGCATTATACGTATGAAATTCATGAACATTCGCCTCATCATCCTCAGTAACGGCCCCCCAGTGGTAGTCAATATCGACATATCTCCACGCACGTTCCTTGTTCCTCTTCACCTCCAGTGTCGCAATTCTGGATAACCGGCTATACAGAGGATTGCCGAGAGGAGGTGTTTCATCCTGAAGGACGGTAAATCTTCGCAGCATTTTCAAGCCTGAAACCTCATCCAAAATCCCTGACCATTGAACGTCATGACCGTCTTCGGAAGTGAAGCACATGCAATTGTGAAGCGTCAGCTCGCGGAGGGTGGCAGATTGTTCTGGGAGGTAGTATAGGATATCGAGGCCAAGGGCGATGTTCTTCAGTTCGAGGGAGCGAAGGGCTGGGGTGCGAGTGTGGAGGGGAAACGAGTCGGTGCCGCCGTCTTCGAACATCAAATCCGTTCCGAAGACACTGAGAGGGCTTGCCTCGAGTCTCAAATGCTGAACGTTTGTCAAAAACTGCCCGATGAATGTTGGAAACTCGTTGATAAAGAAAATGAAGCCCCATGTCGCATTGCCGTGCCACATCACACTGCTGTACCATGGCGCATTACTGGGCCGGTGAGCAGTTTTGGCTCCGAAAATGCTGACATCGAAATGGGTCAATCTTCGCAACATGCTATCCCACTCATCCGAATACCAGATCGAGGCCTTTCTTGGAAGGAGGTCAACGAAGCGGAGTTTCGTGATATTCGGGTTCGCAACGAGGGCTTCGAACACCTGGTTGTACTGCGCACGCCAGATGTACATCCTTTCAAAGTTGAGCATCATTCCGTTACCGTTCGCGCCTGGATCGCCTTCCCAGTCTTCATCATCTTCTACATCTCGAAAGGCAAAGATGCCTTCGCCGCCGCCCCAGGTACCGCCGTCTCCGAACCAACCTTTGAGGTCAAATTGCGACGGGTCAAAATGAACGCTGAAAGAGTTGATATGGGAGAGGACTTCTCCGTGGATCAGCTTGAGTAGGGTGTCGCTTCGGTGTGTCCCCCAGATAGATGGCATTTGGGTGATGTTGCCTGCGGTCGTTTCGTCCCCGTTCATCTCGTCTACCGGCAGATTCGGTCGGAGACGGATGTGTAGATGAATCCTCGAAATGGCATGCCTGTACTTTATTAGTATGTGCTTGAGAGGTATATACGCCATCGGGGTACAGAAGGAAAGTAGCCTAAACCCCGGCCTAAGGCAGCTCAAGAAGACCAAAATGTTTCGTCTCTTATGCTCTTGGCGCCGAATCTTCTGACACCCTGACGGCCGGGTATCGATCCCTGTGACGTACCCATATTTGGCGAGCATGTGCTCTAGCAGCATGTCGGATACCAGCGGGCATGCGATGTTGATTGTGCGAAAAAGGATATGACTGATCGCATGACGAAGTTGACGACTTGTCAAGCTGAAGTTCTTGAGATTGGAAGGTCGCAGGTTTTCGGCGATCTCTGCGATCAGCTCGGTCGGAAGGGTCACCAGCGACGGCATTTTGTCGTGATATTGAAGAGAAGAGAAGTTGGTTGCTGTGAACAATCGTGGAGCTGCCTGTTTGCACACAGGCAGTGGAGGAAGGTAGAGGGAAGCACTGCGCGACGTGCTTGAGTGGGGCCTGGGCCATTGTACTGATGATGCCTGACTGTCAGGGCATCATAAGATGACCACTGAGATCACAAGAGACGAAAGAATTTGACTACCTTGTAGTAGCTTAGCCTAGTATTTGTGGTACTTCCTTTCTGTGGGCTAAGCCTCAGGCCAAGGGTGATTCTTCCTAGCCTCACCTCCTGACTTAGGTGCAATTGCTCGAATTGCTCGGGGTTAATGGAAAGCTTTCAGAAGTAGTAGTGGCAGCCGCAGTGGCATTAACTAGCATCTTACTGTAAGAGGTGACATTCCAAAGTGATATCCCTCTATTGCAGGATCAACAACAATAGACGATTGGCCGTGGCATCAGACAAGTCACCACAAAGACTTTAAGCACAACAATTCACACGCTTTCGATTACATTAGGCTGGTATCTAGTCCATCTATTCTGACATTCCCAAGCACCAAGAACAATTCTCTTGCTATCCAGCAGCATATACCCAACCCTCTACTCCTCCCACAGGGGTGTCAGAACAATGGCCGTCATGACCATAAGAGACGAAATACTTTGGTCATCTTATGATAGCAGAGTCTAGCACTCAGGCTACGTTGTTTCTATAGCCTAAGCTTCAGAGCACGATTCGTCTTTTTCTCGGCGGTCCGCGAGCACTTCCATCATGTTATCATACACCTTACAGGCATGGTCCAACAAAAGCTCATCAGCATTCGCATCCTCATCCTCCTCAATAGTCCCCCACATCGGGTCCATCCAAACATACCTCCACACATCCAGATCCATATCCTCTTCGATCTCATCCTCAATGCTCGGAGGCAGAGGGGGCAGTTCATCCTGCAGGTAGGTGACTCTTCTCATAGCTGGGCAGCGGAGCACGACGCATGCCCAGATATCTGACCATTGGAGTTCTTCGTGCTCTGTCTCTGGCCAATTTTCATGTGCCTGAGGGTCTTCGAGGGAAATGCACATGCAGTTGTGGAGTGTCAGCTCACGGAGGCTGTCACTTTGCTCTTCAAGCAAATGAAAGAAGGTGAAGCCGAGTGCAAGATTCTTGAGTTCGAGGGACTCAAGTGGGGGTAGGTTGTCCCGGAGGGGAAACACGTCATAGCTTCGGCTGCTGGGACTCACGCCGAAGACACTGAACTCGCTCGCCTCGATTCTCAGATGCTTGACATTGACCAAATGCTTCAGTATATCCTTGGGTAAGAAGTCGTTCATGAATTGAGACCAGCCGGGCATCGTGTTGAGGCTCCAACCGGCACATTCGGCTCCGAACATACCGAGGTCGAAGTGCGTGAGCTGTCCCAAGAACTTCGGCCATACCCACGTATCGAAGACTGAAGTTCGCCGGGGAAGGAGATTCTCGATGCGAAGTTTTCGAATATTCGGGTTTCGCATGATTTCCGCAAGTACTTGCATGTAGTACGCACGCCAGACGTGTTCCTCCTCGCGTTTGAAACATTCGTGCTCGTCTTCCTGATCTTCAAAAACGGTGATGCTACCGCTCCCGTATCCGCCGCCCCAATCGCCGTCATTTCCGTACCAGCGGCCGGCAATGTCAAACTGACAAGGATCGAAGTGGATGCTGAACGAGTCGATGTGCGAGAAGATCTTTCCGTTGACGAGCTGGAGCAGCAGGTCACTCTTCGTTGTGCCGCCGATACATGGCATAGTCTCGCCATCTTCCTCAAGGTTTGGGCGGAGGTGAACGTGAAGGTGAATTTTCGAAATGGCAGTCTCGTACCTATTTGAGTTTTTCGAAGGTCAGCTCACACCAACTACTTTGAGTTTTCAAGAACCAGGTACTGAGGGATAGAGACAAAACACAACAACAACAACGCGCTCGTACTTACTTTTTGAGCATGTGGTCGAGCATCAGGTGTGACACCAAGGGCATCGCAATGCTGAGCGTACGAAAAAGGATGTGGGTGACGGCATTTCGAAGTCGACGGTCCATACAGCTGAGACTTTTGATGTCGGATTGCGATAATGGCTCGATGATGGCGAGGATGGTCTCGGTCGGAAGACTTGTAAGGGACGCCATCTTGTCGAAAGTAGCCTAGGAGCTACTCCAACGCTGGCATAAAATGATCGGATTGTTTCGTCTCTCAGAATGTTTGGAGGAAGAAAGAATGTTGTGACGAAAGCTTGGAGAATAAACATGGCAGGAGATGAACAGCCCGCCGTTTGTTCTTGTTCTGCTGTTTGTTACAGTGACAAGGGAGTCAAGTAGAGGTACTGTTCGACTCACCGAAGCGGGGCCTACGTGATTGTGCTGATACTGGGCAGGGACGGTAGCCTAGCAGCCAGCCGCGTCTAGAATTCCTTTGTGCGACGTGACCAGGCACTGCCAAACAGATGTTTCCAGTAAATTTAATTCGCAGAATAAAGCAAAACTTTGAACAATAGGGTGTATTCCAATTGACATATTTACGATGGGTGCAAGGCACATACTGCACTACAGGAGTAGCTCGACAGCCCAGCTCTAGACAACCTAAATCAGAGCAACATCATCAACAAACATATCCAAACTATAACATGAAGCATACAGACTGAAAGTCGGCCCAGCATCCAACATATCCTGCGTCCAAGCACAAGTAACCCTTGCAATGTTCCACACATTCGGAGCCCCTCCAAAATTCGACCAAGCAACGTTCGCACCTCCGGCATCACAGGTAACTATTTGCTCAATGCAGTCACTGCTAGGCTTGAGTTTTGTGTACACAGAGAACTCGTATGGCTTATCAGCCTTGAGAAGTCTTGAGTCAAGATTCTGTACGCAGCCGATGCGTCTTAAGTTAAAGCCCTCCTTCAGGATATTAATGTGAGCAGATTGTGCTCCAGTGTGAAATTCGGAGGTCGAGATGGAGATATCGCCGTGGAGGCCGTCTTTGAACCATGGTGATATAGTGGTGTCCTCGAAGCCGGTGTTGATTAGGGGCTCCGTTGGTCCTTGAGGAAGGGCTGATGTTGTACTTGTTGGCTCAGCGGAGGTAGTTGACAAGACGGGCAGGTCAGAAGTCGTGATAGCCTCAGAGGTAGTAGCAGCCTCAGAGGTGGTTACGAATTCAGTTGTCGCAGAGCCAGTCTCAGCCGAGGAAAAGGATAAAGCAGTTTCAGAAATAGTCAAAGAGTCTCTCGTTGAGCGCGCTGTGCTGGCGTCGATCGTGGTAGCCGAAGAACCTGAAGGCTTGCATGGCGACGCTGTGGTAAGCTGACACAACGCCAATAGTTGGATGGCCGAAAGATTGAACTTCATGATGTAAAACGAGTGTAAGAAAGTTGAATTCGAAACAAAAAGTGAGAAACGCAGGAATTGGGAAGTAATGAAGCTATAAATGGCAACTTTGAGTCCAGAATCTCCTGTTCCTAGTAGGAAATTCTAGCGTAGCGAACTATTGAACTTGGTAGGACACTATTGGCACTGGCGTTGATGCGACTGGCTATTTCCCCAGTGTAGCTGATTTTTTATGGGGCATTGGGAAATTGAATTAGGGGTCGATCCAGGCTTACTGCTTCCTCGTTAAGACCAGAACGAAGCACGGTCGCTCCATCGCGGTGGGCCGATCATTTTCATGTTCTAGACTTCTAAGTGCCTTGTTATCGTGGACCATAAAAAGAGTCCCTACTTCACAAACTATGACCGGGTTACGTTCAACTTATCCCAACCACCGTTACTGATCCACATGCCAAAATAAGAAACACGAGGTAGATGTGGACAGAATAATTGCTGAGCTCAAGCTATGTATGTATAGAATAAGAAACAAACCCCCGACCGTATCCAGTACTAGTCATCAATTTTCACCTAAGCAGCAACGAGAACCTCAGGCTCACCGTTAGAGTAGCTAACGCAAAGCTGACCGTTCCCATCAGACTTGACACTTCCCTGTCCCAGAACACGATCCCAAGTCTTGTTGTTCTTACCACTGTTGAAGCAGTACTCTCCAGAGTATCCCTTTCCACGGTTCAGAGTAACAACGATCAAATCGCCGTCTGCGCGGCTCCAGATGAGGGCGCTGTCGTTGGACTTGAGGAACTTTTGGTCGTTGCCGGCTAGACCACCGACGGCGGAGCGAGCTTTGCCGAGCTTGGAGATGGTTTGGTACAGGTCGGCGTCGGTGTTGAAGTTGCTGCGCCAGAGATCTTCGCGGTTGGCGGGGTCGTTGCCTCCTGCGTAGCCTTGCTCTGTGCCGTAGTACACGATAGGAATACCGCGAGCGAGAATAGTGAATGCGAGGGCGTTCTTAAGCAGAGCCTTGTCGTTCTTCTGGCTCAACCAACGAGCATTGTCGTGGTTGTCGATGAAGGTACCAAGCTGGGTAGGGTCATCGAACTTCTGGCTGATCTCGTTGTACATATCAACGACAGCAGAAGGATCACCCTTTTGCTGGTAGAACTTGTTCATGGGGTAGTACATAGCATAGTTCAGCAGACCAGGCATGACCTTGGAGTAACCAGCAAGGTAATCAGGGCTTCCATCCCAAACCTCACCGATAGCGAAAACGCCAGCGGCCTTCTGGAAGTCAGGCCAGAAGCTCTTCTCGACGTGCTTGACGGTGTCGATGCGGATGCCGTCGAAGCTGTACTCGGAGACGAGCCACTTGATCCAGTCGTTGAGGACCTTCTTGACTTCGGCCTTACCGGTGTTGAGGTCGGGAAGTCCAGCAATTTCGCACTGCTCGATGCTGTTTTGGTTGTTGTAGTCGATGGCGCATGAGCTGTGGTAGGAGCTTTGTTGGTTGAGGGGCTCCGGCTTGTGGTTTGAGATGCCCTTGCCCATATGGTTTGCGACGACGTCGGCCATGACGTACATGTTCTAAACAATTAGTATGGTTTGTACCGAGGCTGGTCGTATATCTTACCTTGCCGTGAGCAGCCTTGACAAGGTTCTTCAAGTCATCCTTGGTTCCATACTTGGAGTTAACCGCATACAGATCCTTGGCCCAGTATCCATGGTATCCTCCATCAGTGTCTACCAAACATTAGCCATCATCCATACTCTTGGATCGGTATACTCACTCTCAACAACGGGAGTAATCCAGATAGCATCAAATCCCATGCCCTTGATATAATCAAGCTTAGCCTCAAGACCCTTAAAAGTTCCACCACAGTAATTTCCAAGATTGCCACAGGCATTGCCACCGTTGTCGCTACCACTGCGCGCAACACGGTCTGTAAGCGCAAAGTAAATGTTTCGCGACTTCCAGGCGTTTGCGTCGGCAGCGTTGGTGAAGGGGCTGAGAGACGCCACCAGGGCGGCGAGTTGAAGAAGCTTCATGGTCAACAGAAGATGCGGTGAAGTAAAGTAAGCGACTGAGTGAAGAAAGCAGATGATGGTGATGATAGACCAAAGACACGACGGGACAAAGACACCTTTATAGTGTTGAAGTCGGTGTTTCGACTTGAAGGATTTGATTGCAGTGCCGAAGCATAGTGAAAGGATTCAAACTAGTTTCTAGAAGGATGAAAAAAGGCCCCGAGTTGCATAACTGCGGGGTCTTTTTTAGAATCCGGGGGGCACGAGCGGTAGGCTGTTTCGAAGATCATGAGTGTGACAGGGATCAGCAGATCGGCCCGAAATCTCATCTGGTCTAGTGTCACTTGACAGCGGAGCTTCCGCTTGCCTTTCATTTCTTGTTCTTGGGTATGTGACAGAAGAAATATCCCTTGACGCTTGGGCAAACAAAATAAAATAGTCTTGACACCACTGTTAAAGTGGTACTGAATGACTAACTTATTCTATCTCTTCTGCTTCTTTTATGGCACCCTTGCCATCATCTGTGAACAGACCAAGTAATCAGGAAATAACATGGGATTGAATGGTCTGAGCATCGTTTCACCGTGAGTCTAGTTCATCCACTTCCTTATTCGAGCGACGGAGCTCCGATAACCCGGGACCGAACGGGCAAGTAAGCCTAGTCATTGACACTATCGTATAGTCTGGACGAGTAATCATTTATGCTTTCATTCGGGCCGCCCCCGCAATGTGTGTGTTGTATTTGGGACGCTTATATGCATCCACGGCTGTCAATGTGAGATCTGGGTTAGTTCAACTCTCCGAATGGTCATGCTGTCATTCAAAGTTTGACTATATCTCGGTCCTTTTTTCTTGTTTTTCGTAAGCCAAGAACAATTCTTATTGACGGAAGAATCGTGGTGACTTATTAGAATGTGAATTATATCGACTAAGCAGAAGGAATTGGTGTTGATCTTATGTCACGATGGCTTCATGCGTTACTGTTTCCGCCGGCGAAGAGCCGAATAATGCATCTCTTGCAGAGCATCTCTTTAGCAGAATGTGCTGTCTAAATCTATGACTTAAAGTGCCGTAACGTGTTCACGGAGTTGTGGGCTTTTTCGGAGGTTTTTGTGCAGATCATGATCGTCAGTAGCCGAGGTAGTACGAAAACGTCTTGGCATCGCCAATCTACTGTAGAACACAAGTAGAGCACGTGAAAATATTATTCATAGAATTATGGAACTGCAAGGAGGATATGATTTTCCGTTTAAGACATTATTCCACTTGTATACGAGGGAAACGGTGCATGTCTCCACTGGACAGGCCAGAGAAATAAAAAGCCAAGGACAAAGGATTTCGAAGGATTCTAGTATCATGCCACGACCAACCCACGTCCCTGGACTAGTCAAAGCAACATCCTATCGCCACTTATATGGTCTTATCTGAGCAATATTCTATATCCCGCGGGCTTTTGAGATAGGTGAAGCCGAAAGGATTCAGTGGGCTCGAGGTATCGCAGATGAGCACGTATGCAGTTGCTTCTCTGAATTGTAGAGAATATGAGTGAAGTGACTTTGCTACTTCCTGAACAGCTGTAGGGTTAGCGTAATGAATCTTGATGGAATACATCGCTAAGTTGAGATACGATAAAAATTATGTATCATGGACACTACTGGGTTAAGATTATCCCGCCCAAAGATGGTCTCCGCTCACGGAAAATCACCACATTGTTTTCTTCTCATGCTTTCAACGGCTCGTTTTTCTGTGAGACTGTGATGAGGCCATAGGAAATTTCATCTCGACTTACAGACCTATGAAATGATAATTTGTGGATGGGTTTATGGTCCGACTATTTTGCCATGTCCGATATAGGGTAGCGAGCTCGGGACCGAGTTCTCGTGACAGGGTGTATGAGGGACCTGTCGTGTTCGTTCAAAGGAAGGACTAGCTCAGAGCAATATATGGGGCCCTATTCCCCTGCATAATGCTTTATCGCAAAGGAAATCCTCTGAACATTGTTGGCAAACACTAAGGCATTGTTCATTCCAGTAACTGACCTGTTTGTTGGATATAGCATGCGTGATCTTGCACCACAGATTTATACAAAGAAACATACAATGAGCGCAAGTCTTTACAATAATGCAAATCATCACGGTTGAAATCAGCAAATTCACTATTGCGAGAAACCACCAATCAACAGCAGAGACCCACCTCTCAACATGTCCTCCATCTCTCCTCACACCCCGACCGACGTTTGGATGTCCGAAGCCGCGATCATAGAATCCCAACGTCCCAGACTCTTCATCAACGGTATCCAGCACGACCTAGACGATCCGAACTACGGGCCCCTCCGCACCACAAGCACATACTACTCCACCCGCCAGGCTCCAATCGAACTCTTCGTAGGCGTCAACCGCTCCACCTGGACCTTTGCCCTGCACAAGAAAGGGGCGAACGCATGGCGAACTTATGGAACTAGGACCACCGGTTGTCTGCCTCCGTGGGTTGCTGTGTCTATCTGCAGCCGTGTGCCTGATGTCCAAGCTGAGTATTTTATCGTGACTTGTATTCCACAGTATGTTCTTGAGGAAGCTTTGCCTTTGATCGGGAGGGTTGCAGCGCGAGATGATAGTGAGACGTATGTCAAGGCTGTTCTTGAAGCACTGGTTGAGGCTTGGATTTTGCAACCTTCGGAGGTCGATGATGTTCTTGCACGGGCTGGCCATCTCGGTATTGAACATGAGGCTGACGAATGGTAGGCCGCAGGGTGTTGAAAGATGACCAGTGAAAGCATAACAGACGAAATAAATTTGTCACTTTATGTCACCTTGGACTATTGTTTAGGCTACTTTATTTCTGTAGCCTCAGTCTTCTGGGATAAACACACGAGGTAAGATCGGACTTTCCTTTTTGTCGTCATTTTACGTAGTTTGCATTCGATCACATTGAGGATATCTCTGGCAGGTAACCTCAACAGTTCAATAAAACCATCAAACCCACGTTCTCTTCTCAATAGTGCCGTAATGCCTAACTACCACTGCGACTTCGGCAGAACTTCCAAGAGACATAACGCTCGCCCAGATTACCCAATCTTGACGCAGCCTCCACTTGCACTAATCACCGACCCTGTGATCCATCGCCCGTCGTATCCACAAAGCATTCCCACAACATCCGCCACATCCTCCGGCTGCCCAAACTTGGGGCTGCTCTGCAACGGAAAGAACTCGTCCTGAAACTTCTTGACGGCCTCGGGGCCGCAGTCCATGACAGCGTCGGTCTCAGTCAGTCCGGCCATGACGGCATTCGCTGTGGTACCAGCCATGAATGCGTATCGCTCGTCTTTGCCACCAAAGGCCTGCGACCAAGTTCGACAAAGTGATTCGCCGGCGGATTTGGTAGCCGCGTACATGAGTTGATCAGCCCAGGGGAGGCGTGAGCGGACGGAGGAGATGTAGATGATGCGACTGTTGGGTTGAAAGTACTTCCGTCGTACGAGCTCTTCGACGATGAGGACTGGTGTTTGCACATTGCCGAGGAGACTTCGCTGGATTTCATCGGTGCCCATTTCGCCGATGACACCGGGCATAGGATCGCCCGCGGAATTGACGAAGATGTCGACACGACCGTTATAGTGTTCTTGAAGCGCGTCGGCGATGATCTTGGCGTAATCAGGTGAGAAAACGTCGGCGATGATGCCTCTGATGATATGGTTCGTGGGTCGATCGACCTCCAGAGTGATCTGCCAATCGAGATCAGTCGAGAGCGACTCAATGCCCTTTCCGCTGGTGCAAGTGCCGAGAATAGAACAGCCTCGAGACGCGAGGTTGTACGCGATTGCGCGACCGATACCTCTAGACGCGCCACTGATTACAGCGACTTTGTGCGCAAGGTCGAGTTCGCGAGGAGGCAGTGACATGATTTGACGAGAGTTTGCAGATGCGGTGGTTTGGAGGAAAATCGCTTAGGAAGTGTTGTGAGGTTTGGAAGGGCAATCGCCTGAAAGCGAAGACTTGGAGGACGATGGGGAGGAGGAAGCTAGGTATCGATGGCAGGTGCAGTTTCCCTTTTGCTAATCCATCTTGACTTTCGTCAACATCACAGTGACTCACAGCCACAACCACAAGTGCAGGTGCAGTGCGTGTAGTGCGGGGATGCTAGCTCTTGCCGTTTGCGAGACTTTGTTTGCTTATTGTGTCACTGTTTACGCAAGAAGATCGCCAGTGCAACAGAGATCGACAGGGCGGGCCCCAGGGTGTCATAAGAATTAGACCCCGACAGCATAAGAGATGAAATAATTTGATCACCTTATGCTAGCTTAGCCCAGCATTTAGGCTACTTTATTTCTGTTACCTCAATCTTAGAGGACAATTCTTCCGACACCTACCTCGCCCTCTATAAGACTTTACTTCCCTGCTGGATAAATGTCACTGCTTACGCGAAAAGATGGCCAGGGCGGGGTATTGTTGTGACTCTTATCCTGGGGTGCCAAGTCGCTAATCTCTCTGGGGAAGTCATCGTGAATTGTGCAGATCCTGGCAGATTGTGATTGTGATTGCGACCGCGAAAAAGCCTACCTAATTGTTGAAGATTTCCTTGTTTGCCAAGTGAAGTGAGAAAGCAGTGCCATTGGGTCCACTAGTTTCAGGGACAATAACTCTGTTGATCCACAGTGGAAATCTTGATCTCGCCTCGAGAGCTGAGCTATCCACCAAAAGTCCAGAGCCAGCACCGCAGTCATCTGGAACAGCGTCTCATCCCAGATTCTCCCAAATGCCCCAGGGCAAAGAGAATAAGCAGATATGCACTTTTATCCAGCTGAAAACGAGAATGTCACCATGCATCTCTGAATGCAGCACTTTTCCAGCCTCTCAGCATGCCGCATCCACTACCGACGCTCTAGTGTCATATTAACTTCGACAAACCCCACATACACGTCATAGCCATCAGTAACCACAAGCTATTCCAACCTCTTTACCTCGGATTCTTCGGACGTCACAAATCTCTCAATTGCTTCAAACCTCAGAACACAGCAATTGAGGAGCGACAATGGCTTCAGATGATTCCTCAGAGACCCAGGTGGAAACACCGCCTCCGAAACGCAAACTCCCACCATGGCTAGACCACTTCAACACGCACGATCTCAAAATCTTTATCCGCTGCTGGATAGCAATTTGGGTCATGATGCTCCTAATTTTCATCCACCCATCACTCGTCGAACTCGGCCAAGCAACCTTTCTCGGCGCAATCTTGCTCTTCGCAGTACCGCCAGCCAGCATTGTCTTCATCTACCTCCTCGGCGCGTTCTCACTTCTGCTGGGTATGTGTCTAGCATGGTGTTGGGGGCTATTGACGATGAAAGCTGCACTCGCTGCAAGACCTGATTCTCAGACGACAGCTTTGTTGGGTGAATTGCAAACGCAAGCTGTGCAGAATGCGCAGGCTACGGGACAGAGTCCGACTTGGGAGGCGCAGATTTTGATTCATAATGGGTTTATGCTTGATGCGAGGGTCACTGCTGTTTTTATGTGCATGGGGTGTTTGTTCATTTATGCGCTTGCGAGGTTGAGGTGTGCCAATCCGAAAACTGTGGTCATGCAAGTCTTTGGCACAATTGTTACCGACATTTTTATTTTGTTTGGACCTGGACTTCCGAGATTCACAGGGAACGTTGCGAAAGTTCTTGTTCTGCCTGGCGCTGTTGGAATTGGTCTTGGCTTGGTGTGCTGTTTGTTTTTGTTCCCGCATTCCACATCACATGTGGTTCTCAGTGGTCTTGAACGACTCGTTCGAATGTCCAATCAAGCTATCGTTTTCACAAAGAAGGGCCTGCAGGGGAATGCTCGTCCACTCGCGCAGCTTCAAGCCAGTAGAGCTGGCATGATCTCTGCTTTCAAAGCGGGACAACCTGCCCTGGCATTTCTTCCACTTGACTTCTCTCGCGGTCTTTGGGGCGCGGACGACATCAAAGGTTTACACGAACGTGCAAGAAGAGTCATGTACACGAGTCTTTACCTCATTGATTTCCAGATCACTCGTGTTCGAAGCCACCAAAAGGAAGAAGAGCACAGAAAAGCAGAAGCAGATGGTCACCTTGGACCCGTTATTGGAACAGAGAAATACGAAATTGGTCGACGGCAACGACAAGAGACCGTTACTCTTCTGAGTGCTTTTGAAAGACCCGAAGGTGCGGAGCTGCACAGTAAGACGAAGAACACGCTTTTGGAAACACTGGCTGAAGTCATGGAGATCGGACCACAGGCAGTCAATCTCGCAGCTGATTACATCAAGGCTGTGAATAACTGTCGCTGGGTCCGAAAGACTTCGCCCGCACGATTTGAAGAACTGAATCGAAGTCTCCACGATCTTCTTGCTCGATCTCGAATAGCGAGGGAAGCATGTATCGTTAACACAACAAAGGGCGTTCTTGAAGCCCACGCGGAACTCTTCGATGCGAATGGGAAACTCAAACCGATTGAAGGGACTGACAGACCCTTTCTTCCCAGCTTGGTCATTGCCATGGTTCTTGAGGAGCGAATGCTCGGATGGATAACCGCTGTCGAAAACCTTCTAGAATACATCCTCAACCTCTCCGAGAAGAGAACAAAAGGTCGCTTCTGGGTCCCTTCACGCATCCAATACGCTATATCTTGGCTTTTCCACGGTCAACTCACGTATCCTGGTCATGACATCGCAGCAGAGGAAGATCCGGATAAATTAATGGACGGCCAATCCTTTGACGAGCAGACCAAAGAGACAAGGCGAAGATTGGAAGTAAGCCGCGGCTACAAAGGATCCTCCGCGCGAAGAAACAAGTTCAGTCGTGTTCTCATGGCGACGTATAATTGGTTCACGAATCCAGCTGGCATGTACGCTCTACGCATGGTAGTCGTGACAGTAGCGACGTCCATACCAGCCGTGATTCCCCACACCGCAGGCTTCTTCTATCGAGAAAAAGGAATCTGGGCCGTATTCAGCGCTCAAACAGTTCTTTTGGTCTACCTCGCCGACTTTACCTTTTCCCTCGTCGCTCGAACAGCAGCGACTATCGTTGGTGGTGTAATCGGTATGGTAACATGGTACATCGGCGCAGGAAGCGGAATAGGGAATCCGTACGGTATGGCAGCAGCTACAGGCGTCGCTATAATTCCGTTACTTTGGTGGCGTCTGTTTCTCCCTCCTGCATTCCAATTCGCTACTATCATGGCTGCTGCGACGTTCTGTCTTGTCATTGGATTCAGTTGGGACCACGATCATATCGTGCAGTACGGACTTCCGGGAAAAGGCTACGAGGCATTCTGGAAACGAGTCGTCACTGTTCTGATTGGATTTTTAGCAGCGTTTATTGTGCAGTTGTTTCCGAGTCCACCGTCTGGGACTACGCATGTTTGCAAAACACTTGCGAATTCTGTGCGGAGTTTATCAGATCATTATGCTTTGCTGATCTCCCACTGGGGTCGCACTGACAGAAACGGCGCTTTGGGCGCAGTCGCTGAGAACGTTTCTATCGAAGTTGCAGAAGTTCTACTCGCGTTGAGCCCTTCAATTGCTTTACTAAAAGGGGAACTAAGTTTCAGCCCCTTCGACCAAAAAGTCCTCCTACGAACAAAAGAACAACTCCAATACATGAACCAAGCCCTAGGCGGCTTACTAAACCTCGCATCCACCCTCCCCAAAGAACTCCAAGACCGTCTCGTCCGGGTCGCAGGCATTCTCGACGACCGATCCATCGGTGATATAATGGCCGTCCTAGCCATCATCGAACAAGCTCTACGTACAGGCTCTCCTCTTCCAGAAAGATTGCCTGCGCCATTAATTCGACGAGCGACGGATTTGGTGCAGAGTCAGAGTGACGAGGTTGTTTTGACGGCGAGCTTGGTTCAGGATGAGAATCATCGACGGTATTGTGTGGCTGTTACTTTGTATTTGAAGTTTCTTGGGAGTGTAGATGATTTGTTAATTGTGCTTAAGGAGGCTTTGGGCGAGAGACATATTATCTATCAGTGGGACGATACGAAGGAGATTGTTTGAGAGGCGGAAAAGTTTGGATGTGAAACTTGGGTTGGTGTTTCTTGGACGATTAAACAGACTTAGTTTCCCTTCTTACACAAATTGTGTAATCTCAGAAGTATAGCAGTAATAATGATCAAGCTCTTCCCAAGATTTACTCGTTGACAAATTCTATACCGTGATATCGAGTGCATGTGAGCGTTGCGACATGATTCGAGATTAACCTCCCTTCATACGCTCAGCCAGAACCCTCTGACTCGGAGGCGCCTTGGAATGATCAACATTCTCATTCATTTCGTCCAACTTCTTCTCCAACCGATCACCAATCTCAGGATCAACATTCCTCCACATTTCTATCATCTGTCAGCATCACTTCCACAATAGCCTGGTCAGCACTTACCAGCTGTCTCCTTCTGAACTCGAGGAAGTGCCTTGTTGACATGCCCAGAAAGGTTGTTCAAAAAGACTTCATCTTCGCCCTTATCTTTGAACATCTTCCACAGGGTACGTGGTTGTTCCCAGTCTTCTTCTGTAACGTCGGAGGAGTAGGCTTGTACTTTTCCGATCCATTCACTATGGGCGACGTCTGCGGGACCACTCCTTACCTTCCGGAACGAGGAGCGTACTATATAAGTCAGTATCCATACAAACATTTCAGGCATTCAACTTACCATAATCAGGATCAGAGCCATAATTCCCATCCAATCTCATCGGCCCATCCCGTTGATAAGGCGAGTAGGTATCCAAAGGCCGATTACAAGGCAACTGCTGATAATTCGGCCCAACGCGATACCGTGCTGCGTCAGGATAACTAAACATCCTCGCATGAAGCATAAGATCAGCCGAAGGAGCAATTCCAGGAATTAACGTCGACGGCGAAAAAGCAGCCTGCTCAATTTCTGCGAAGTGATTATCGGGGTTCTTGTTCAAGGTCAGCTTTCCAACAGGAATGAGCGGGTAATCCTTGTGCGGCCAGATTTTCGTGATGTCGAAGATGTTCCATTTGTATGTCTCTGCCTCTTTGGGATCCATGACTTGCAACATCATTGTCCAGGATGGATAGTCGCCTTTTTCAATGGCGTTGTACATATCCTTGACGTGATAATCTGGTTCTTCACCAGCAAGACGGACAGCATCTTCTTGAGAGAGATTCTTGATGCCGTCGTCAGGCTTGAAGTGGATCTTGACATACTTGTACGATCCATCCTCCGGCTTACCAAACTTGAAAGTATGGTTTCCAAAACCATTGACATTTCTCAATGAAGCAGGCACACCCCTCGGTCCAAAAAGCTGCATAAGACAATGCGCGCCTTCTTGGTTATGATTATGAAAATCCCAAAACATACTCGCGTCCGCGACAGCAGTTTGAGGATGGCGCTTATGCGATCTGTTAAGGGAGGGAAACTTTGCAGGATCACGGATGAAGAAAACAGGCAAGTCGTTCCCTACAAAATCCCAGTTTCCTTCCTCTGTTTTCATCTTGAGAGCGAAGCCACGGATGTCGCGGAGTGTGTCGGAGGATCCTTTTTCGCCGGCGACGGTGGAGAGGCGGGCTAGGACGGGGGTTTGTTTGCCGATGCGTCGGAAGGGGGCAGCGGAGCACCAGGATGTTATGTCGTGGGTGCATTCGAATGTTCCCCATGCTCCTGCGGCTTTGGCATGGACGACTCTGTGTGTTGTTAGAAGAGCATTGGTGGTGGACGGAGGTTAGAGGACTTGCCTTTCGGGGATGCGTTCACGGGGGAAGTGTGCGAGAGTCTCGATGAGTTGGGTATCGGCTAAAAGACCAAGAGCGCCTCTAGGTCCTTTGAGAATCATGGACGATGTTGGGTCGCGAACCGGCATACCCTCGGCGAGGGTATACACTGGGGGTTCTTCTGACTACCATGATCAATTAGCCAATGCGCAAATCCGAGTACAAATCTGGACACTGACAGCCATTGTAGATTTTGTGAGATTTACACTAAAAAATATTTCTCGACAGTGACAAATAATTGCGCGTCCATTGGCGGTCTTGACGGGTCTTATATCCGGCCTACCGGCATTTGAAGCTGTCTAAGACACAATTGTGACGTGATTGTTATCGATTGCCGATACATATTAGAAGCGTCATAGATGGCATTTATTATGGGGTTCGACGCGATTATTACGGCCAAATTGGTCCGCGAGGTGGTAATTCTCGGTCGCATTGGAAAGTGAAGACGAGGGTAACCCAGTCGTCGGCTAAGAACACGGCAAAAGAGTGTCCACGACACCATCTACGACTCAACTCATGATGCATTGCATTTAGCAATCGGATTGCCAGCAAAAGCTTATGTAGGAAAAGACAATACTTCTATGGCTTGTGAGAATAATATTGAGTAGCAGTTAAAAAGTTAGGATAATCTTGCAATTACAAACATGGGCAGGCAAATTCATTCCCCTACTCATCAACATCCCTGGGCTCCGCATCCTTAGTAACCCTCTGATACTCCTCAATACTCATCGGCACAAAACCAGTTGGTCTAGTAATAGGTGTAAACGCCTCCCCATGCTCATTAAACTCCATCAACCTCTTCCTCGTAGCCTCCCTCTTCGCATTAACACTATACACCTTGACACGGTGACAACTGCTCGTTACATGCAAGCTCCAATTCCAGCTGTGTCGCACTTCCATAGGCTGGGTGTTAAGACTGTTGTCCCAGCAGCGAACGACTAGCTCGATCCAGCCTTCGTGGTCGCAGGGCACTTTGCCTTTGAAGGTGCGCCAGGCGAATTTGTGCTTGGGGGAGAGCTTTTCGATGGGCACAGCATACCAGACGTAGCCGCCGTCTGCTGAAATCTCGACACGTTCGGGCCAGCGACCTCCACCAGAATATGCCCAACCTTGACGTGTCAGAGATTGCTACAAGAATCATAGGCTGTGACTTACCTGCGACTTCGATTTCTCCATCGTGTATGACGACTTCCTTGTTCCAAGGTGACATGATAGCGCTGCTGACCGGCATCTCCTGAATCTGAATGCCCACTACAGACTGTTAGCCACCATCGTTTGAGTCTTTAAGATTGGGGACATACTCGTAGGCAGCTGGTTATGTTTCCCAGTCTGCTGCTGAAAGTACAAATACTCCCTACTCTGCACTGGCGCCAGACTAGGCGTCTCAATCGCCTTGACTCTATAGAGCCACTTACAGCTCCTCGCGCCAATATACCCCATAACAACAGCCCTCACTGGTGCTCCATGGATCTTGGGCAAAGGCTCACCATTCATCTCCCAAGCAAGAATAACTTCATTAGCCCTGACTTTTGACCACGGTACCGAGACAACATAATTCATGCACTGCCCGCCCTTGAAGTATGTATCTGCGCCATAAAGCTCAAGATGCTTCGCGCCATCTTTTAGACCGCCGCAGTACTTGATTACCTTTTTGAGGGACACGCCTGTCCATTTCGCAGTGCCGATGGCGCCTTCGGCCCAGGGCGCGTTGATCATTTCGTCGCCTTCGCCGGGGTATTCGACGATTTGCTCTAAACGACGTGTACCGCTACATTGGAGGGTGACGAGTTTAGTGACGCGTGGGAATTTGCTCTCGTCTTGAAGATCCGCAAATGTGAGGGTTTTGGGGTTGTTGACGAGGCCGTCAAGACGGAGATCCCAAGCTGATGTGTCAATATCTGGGATACCGCCGTGGTTGCGGACAAAATGAAGATTGTTGGGCATAATGTAGTCTTTTGTAAGAAGACTTTTTGGTGCTTCGCCGTTGTAAGGGAATTCGAGAAGATGAAGCATATCGGGATGTTTTTCCTGCGATCATCAGATCAGTCCTCGAGATTCCAATTTTCCTCCCAAACATACCTTGAGAACAGTTTCCCAGCTGATTTCAGGAATCTTGGTCAAAACTCCCCCAATAGCTTTATGCCACAACTTCCATCTATTTCCCTCCAGGACCGGATTTGTAGCAGGAAGAGGCTCAAGCTGAAATTCCGGTGGCGGGGGAAACTTGTACCGCTTAAAGCGCTGTGCAGCTTTGACTTTTTTGTCAGGGTAATCTTCCCATTCTACGTATCCTCTCCAGCCTTCTCTCTCATCTTGAACGTCAAGATCATTGTCGTCCGAACTGACAAGCTGGGAAGTGTCGGAGGGTTTTAGACTGTGTGCTTCGGTGTTGACTTGGATACTGCTTTGGTTGCGGATGCCGAGACGCGCTGCTTCGAGACCTTGCTCGAGTACCCACTCATCCGGGCGCTACAGCTTTTGTTACTAATGAGTTAATTTTGACAGTGATTGGATAATGGTTACCTGCTTGTGAGGTACAGACTCACGACGGTAAGGGATATCTGGCTGCATTTTGTCAATTCGCTGAAAAGTCAATTCAAGTTCCAAATCTCAAAAAAGAGGGAAGAATCACAATTACTTTCCAATTCCTCTTTGTATTTATCTTGCGCTAAAATGTCGCTACCATGACGAATCCCCAGTATTGTAGATACAACCCCATGCTGATCAAGATGACGCCAAGAAATCGCGATAAAGTCGTCACTAACTACCGACGGAACCCACATCTACACCGACATGGCTATTTCAATGGTGGACAAACTGGTTTTGTTTAAGCGATGTAACTGTTAGTAACTTGTTTACAAGCAATATTGCAGCTTACCAATTGAGTGCTTCGGAGAGGATCCATGAATTGGACCTACAGTGACGTCTTCCATTTGCCGAAGATGCCGTGGGTCGGGGATCTTATATAATAGAGATGCATGCTTAGAGATATGCAGTGAGACGACGAGATTTTGGATATTGCTGTTACATTTGCTGACTCAGAATAGCAGCTCCGCCTTTGGTTCCGATCATTGTTTGTGAAAGGATAAACTTCAGTTGCTGACAGCCATAACTGGCGAGCGACTCAAACTCAAAGCCCGTCGAGCCTCTGGTATTCCCGAAAGCGGGCCCTGCCGATCAACACCGAAACCAGCCAAACTTCTATTAAAAGAACTCAACTTCACATGATCAAATTCTCGTCTCAAATATTCTCGACTCAATTGGACTTCCTCTTGAAATGGAAAATGACAATGACAATGACAATGATAATGCCTCACGTCTAGAACCATTCCCACCGTGGCATGGCCGAAAGCAGTGGTGATCAGACATGTTTTACCCTGGAGCATTCCAGTCGTACGCGTAAAAGCCCCTGCCCAGCCACAATAAAATTCCGATCTTTGCTAGAACCGGTAATTGAGGAATGCGATTGTCAGGGATAGATGCCCTTGCATTGAAGTTTCTTCCTGTAACGTGTGGCGCTGGTTCGTGCAGAGGAGAGCTTGGATGGCTTAACGGTTAACGGCGATCGAGTCAATTCACTGTTCACGAAGAGAGCCATTGTCGAAAAAGCTCAAAAAAGTTTGGGTACGTGCAAAACCCATGTCGCAGTTGGAATTTTAATATTGGTTCTACTGTTGTTGATATGATTCTACACTTCATTGGAACAGCTGGTATGATCACCACGGTCAGCCTTGACCACGACGACAATAATTCACAACAACGCCTTACCCTAGAGCCTGACATGACTCCCTATTGATGATGACATGTTTCTTGGCCATTTTTAGAATCACGACAGGGTCCACGGTCATGCCCGATGTCCCAGCCTTGACAGACACTGTCGCTGACGAATGTCTTAAACCCAGCCAGCTGGGTGAATGGAGTCTCAGCTCACAAGACACCAAGAAACAAGTTTGACAAGGCAGACAAAGACCTTGTGAGAACTCAACTACCGAGCTTGACCCCTATTCCAACCTCCCTGATATCATCCCGTGCGTCAATATTTCATCTTCCCGTGCATCAACATCTCAAATTCCCGCTCTCATCGTCTACCTCAGCCATTGTCGTGAACGAGATGTCTCACAACCAAAACTCATGACCACTCTGTAACAAATTTTTGCCAAGTTTCTGAGGGTTTTCTCAAGTTTCGTAGTCAGTTTGTGACGAGTGACTAAACCTCTGACATCTTTTCCGGCCGTCGTTGAGGCTGGACGCCGTTTCTGAACTCTGTCCCTCCCAAGTGCCCGGTCTAGCCCGGACACTAGACCACATCCACAATCCTGTCTAAGTCGAGAAGCACCTGATTCCCTTGGCACGTCAGACTCAACATCAGGGTCTTAGAAATGTATAAAACATATTGAAGGCCTCAACACCAACCATTAATTCTCATCACTCACTTCTGTTCCTTATCTCACATAGCCTACAAGGCTCTCTTTTGTTCATCTCCTTCTTATCTCTTTACACACACGCAACACTTTTTTTCACCATGAAGCTCTTTACCGCCTTCGCTACAGTCATGGGTCTAGCAGGTCTAGCCCAAGCTCACATGGAAATGATATACCCAGCACCCTTCAAGAGCAAGAAGAACCCCTACGCCAACGGCGACGTTGATTACAGCATGACATCTCCCCTTTCGGGAAGTGGAAGCAACTTTCCCTGCAAGGGCTACCACACTCTTTTCGGCACCCCAGCCGGTGCACCAACGGTTTCCTGGACAGCTGGTAAATCGTACAACATTGAAATTCAAGGCGGCGCGGATCACTCCGGTGGAAGTTGTCAAGCCTCACTCTCTTTTGACGGTGGCAGTTCCTGGATCGCTATTCAATCTTGGATCGGTAACTGTCCCATCGCTCCGACTTCCAAGTTCAAGTTCACTCTTCCTATTGATACGCCTGGTGGTACTGCGATCTTCGCTTGGTCTTGGTTTAACAAGATTGGTAATCGCGAGATGTACATGAACTGCGCTGCTATCAAGGTCAAGGCCAGAACCGGTACCCCCAAGACGCCAATGCGCAAGCGCCCTGCTATGTTCGCTGCCAATATTGGAAGAGGATGTAGTACTTCGGAGGGGGTTGATCTTATGTTTCCTAACCCTGGTCCTGATGTTTCTTTGAACTCACGCAATACTGGTCCGCCGGTCGGTCAGTGTCCAGCTGGATCTGGAGTTGCTGTTCCTACGAAAAAGACCACTACTAAGGTTCCCACCAAGACTACCAAACCGTAAGTGCACTGTCTCGATTGGATGTTTCATACTGACTGTCTCTAGACCTGGCGGTGTCTTCATTACTGTCCCTACTCCTACAACCACCAAGAAGACAACCCTCAAATCAACCACTCGCTCAACTAAAACAACTGCCATTCCTCCTGCACCCACCAAGCCCGCTCGGGGTCTAATCACACCTGGAACACCCTGCACACCTGAAGGGTACTGGAACTGCGTCAAAACCGGTACAGCATTCCAGCGCTGCGCATCTGGTATGTGGTCAGTCAGCATGGCTGTCGCGCCTGGAACAAAGTGTGTACCCGGTCAAAGCATGGAATTCAAGATTGAATATGCATAATGTATTTCTTTTTGTCATTTCCTTTGTTGAGATACCTAGAATATCTAGAGTAGAGGATAGATAATATGGGTGATGAAGTTTACGCGATACGTTCATTAATAAACATTCCATTCCATTCCTTAACAATTATGAATAATCACATGCCTCGGACCGACACCTCCAATTGTGAATGTTTATTTCCGATGCTACCGAAACTTGAGTCATTTTTTTCCGAAGTGGAGAAGATAGCGCACACTGATCTTCAACAACAACGCTACTGACGATGGCGGCCACGACGCAGGATCCTATCGAGCCGATTACGGTGGAGCAGCATGCTGAGGAGGAACATGAGTTTGAGTCGTCGGATTTTGATTCGGCGACTTTGTCTTCTAGTTCGACGAGTTTGAACACGAGTATTTATCAGCATGCTTTTGAGAATGGACGACGGGTGAGTAGATGATTGAGAAGGTGTTGAAGGTAGGCTAATTTGGCAAAAGTATCATCAGTATCGTCATGGAACGTGAGTAGATCCTGAGATTAATGCTCAGGTGGCTGATTTGGTAGATATCCCATTCCGAATGATGATGCTGAGCAGAATCGCGATGACATGAAACATGCTATGATGCTGGAGCTCACAGAGTAAGAAGCCATGCCCAACCTTGATCAATCATATTCTTACATCCCCAGTGGTAACCTGTTCTTCTCACCTATCGGCGACAACCCCCAGAAGATCATCGATCTGGCCACCGGAACAGGAATCTGGGCCATTGACGGTAAGCCATCTCCAGATCCCACACATCAACAAACCTCTAAACCATCCAGTCGCCGATAAGTTCCCCAGCGCTTCCGTAGTAGGCGTAGACCTGAGCCCAATCCAACCATCCTGGGTTCCCCCAAACCTGAAGTTCCTAGTCGACGACATCGAAGACGAATGGATGCACGGCGACGACTTTGACTTTGTGCACATGCGATGCATCAGTCCTTGGTTGAAAGATGAAGTCAAGGTTCTTCGTCAAGCTTACGAGTACACCTCCCAAGACTCTCCTCATCAATTATCATACTGACGAAACACAGACACATGAAGCCTGGCGCATGGATCGAAATCCAAGAACTAGACGCCCGCGCCAACTGCGACGATGAATCCCTCCCCAAAGATGCACCACTAGCCAAATTCTTCGACACGGCCACCGAAGCTGTCGCTTCTTTCGGGATGAAATTCCGCGCTGGTGAGAATCTGCGTGAACCGCTCGAGAAAGCAGGTTTTGTGAATGTCACCTGCAAAGTTCTCAAAGTTCCCATCGGGACATGGGCAAAGGTATTCATAACCCCCCATCATATGTTAATTCTGTACTAAAAGCTTGTTAAGGACAAGAAACTACGTCTTATCGGTCTTTACCTCAAAACTGCTGTCAGTGACATGTTCGGCGCCATGGCAGCCAAGCCGTTGCGCAAAGTCATGGGTCCAGAGGAAATTGAAGTCTTTTTGGCTGCTGCGCGAAAGGATTTGCAGAATGTGAATTATCATGCATATGAGAATTACTATTTCTGGATGGGGCAGAAGGCTGAGTAGGATTTGACTGTGGAGAGGAACTTGTCAAGGCTGGGCTGGGTATGAGAATTGGCCGGCGAGAGTATAACAGACGAAATAATTTAGTTGCCTTACGCCAGCTTAGACGAGCACGTAGGCTACTTTATTATAGTAGCCTGAGCGTTAGGGGATGATTCTCTGACGCCGAGATCGTCCTCTTATAAAGATAGATGTCAACACAATGTAACAAATTATTTCGTCTCCGATGCTTTCAGCCGCTATTTCTCTTGGTCTTGGCCACCAAGCGCTCCAGCTAGCATAGTGTGACCAAGTTCTGTTGCCTTCCATGGCTCTCTGCGGCTATTTGTTCTCATATTGACAATAACTTCCAGATTCCAGACCAACATGGTCTGCATGGAGTGTCAACCAATTCCTCGGTAATAAGCAAGTTTAAGCATGAGAGTCTAGACCCATATCTGGCGCCCGTTATATGCTGCCACTTTGTTGGTAGCAGAAAACATGACATGTGAAGATGGTGCTGCAAGAATAACGCGGTCACCCAACATGTATAAACAGTATCTGGGTGGCGAAACCATTATGCTTGGCCCACTATCAAAGTCATCTTTTCCGCTACCCCGAGTGACACGTCAAGCGAGTGCAACATTCTTTCCGGCCCAATTGGTTAATGGCCCCCCTCACCAAACCAAATCCGTCTTAAAGCCCCCCACAAACAAGTCTTCTTTATCCAACACTCACTCCCAAGCCTCTTTTTCCTTCCCCTTGTCCAGTTTCCTTCCCCCTCACGCAAGAAAATCCCTTTTCGAGATCTGTTGGTTTGCGTCAATTTCCCCCGTCACCAACAAAAATCCTTCCAAGCAGGGAGAGTAACAAGACACTGTGGAAAAGCCAATATGACTACATCTTCCGCTGAAGCTCCTGCGGCTCGGTCCGACCTAGCGTCGGCCGTTGAGTCGGCTCCGGCGCCGCAGCCAGAGTTAGTTCCCGCTGCTGATCCACAGGTGAGTTTACTGTGACATGATATGATGCAGACAAACACTGACTCATTTAGGACGGCGATGAGACGGATGCTGATTCTGCTGTTGGTGATGACGCGTGAGACATTTCCTTCCCTTTCGGTCGCATTCGCTTATTGTTGTAGCGCGAGCTCCACTGCTTCTATCACGAGCAGTATTCTTGAGTACCGCACTATTCAGGGTCGCACGTTTCATAGTGACAGACATCCTACTGAGTACTTTACTCCTAACGATGAGCAGCAGTCTGCGTCGATTGACATCAAGTGAGTTTGAGTTTAAGGGATGTGAGTGAGGTCATGCTGACGTTGGGTAGTCATCAGGCTTTGACGCTGTTGTTGGGTGGAAAGCTGTTCCTTGCGCCTATTAAGGATAATGTGCAGGTATGTGCATGCATCGAGGGTCATGTGGTTTGTTACTCACTCGAAGTAGAAAGTACTTGATGTCGGTACTGGAACTGGTAAGTTTTGCGTTGATGTGTGGTTTGACTGAGCTAACGATCATAGGTATCTGGGCCATGTAAGCTTGTCGTCTTATACCTCTCACTCACATACTTACCTCTTATAGCGACTTTGCAGATGAGTATCCCGAAGCTGAAGTAATCGGCTCCGACCTCTCTCCCATCCAACCTACGTAAGTACATCACCAACTCATCTTCAACCATAACTCACATCATCAGTTGGGTCCCCCCGAACGTCAAGTTCGAGATCGACGACGCCAGCCTCCGCTGGACATGGGATGACAACACCTTCGATTTCATCCACATCCGTTACCTGTTTGGCGCCATCAAGGACTGGACCTCTTTATTCAAGGAAGCCTACCGTTGCTGTGCCCAAGACGGCTGGATCCAATCCGCCGAAGCCGATGTTCACATTCGCAGTGACGACGGAACCACTGACGATCTTGATGTTCTGAAGCTCTGGGCTAAGTTGTTCACTGAAGGTGGAAAGCTGCTTGGTAACTCTTTCTTCGTCCAAGAGGATGAGTTGCAGGAGAAGGGTATCCATGAGGCTGGTTTCACGGATATCAAGAGCATCGAGTACAAGGTGAGCTCATTCAAATGCTGATTTGGAGATATGTCGCTGATTTGTGTAGTTCCCCATTGGTGGATGGGCCAAGGATCCCGAACTCCGCGAAGTCGGAAACTTTGTCCGCGCCACCCTCGAGAACGATCTCGAAGGTACGTCAATTCCATCACACCATCGCCGGCCTCACTAACATACCTAGGCTATACCCTCCTCCTCTGGAAGACCATCCTTCAGTGGCCTGATGATGAGTACCAAGTTTTCCTCATGGAGATGCGCAAGTTCCTTCGCAACCGCAAGGTTCATCCTTACATGACCGTCCGATACGTCTATGCTCGCAAGGCAGAGGCCAGCTAAGATTAGGAATGATGGAAAGGTGATATACAGGTGGGAGGCAAACAGCCTTTTACGTTTTAGCGTGGATTGCATTCAGACATCATGCAATATAAATAGTCCTTCATTCGTTAAAGCATCTTTCTTCGTGCCAGTCTGGCCTTCCATGTCTCGTCTACCCCAAGCGCATGTGACTCGTTGAATCCTGATTGCTCAGATTGATTTGTTCTGCGATGCTGACTGATGACGTCGTTGAGTCAGTTATCGATAAGTCTCGATGATATCGATAGACAGATAAGAAGATACGCGATAAGCCAGGTGCGATAAACGAGGACCAGCAAGGCGCAATCAAATCTGTGGATGATTAAACAAACATATTTTTACACAACAGTCTGAATGTCAATCTCATGACTAACTGGACTGTCTTCTTAGCGCAACAAAGTCCAGATAAAGTTCATTTTGCTTTTTTCAATTTCTTACAAATAGTCAATCACCAAAATCACATGTATATGTCGTCTTTACTAAACAGCGAGTCTTTCACTGGCAACTACCCTACATCCCGAGCCGGGATTTCACATCCCGTAGAGCACATCAACAGATAACACGCTGGATTGAGACTTTTCCACTAACACTATCATACAAAATGGTACATTGCACCTCTCAATCGCTCCCTTTCTATTTAACCCCAGGCTTGTCCCGCTTAAACTCCATATCGGAACTCACGGAACTTCTTCTGGTAGTAGAACGTCGCAAGTCCACCAACAACACCAAGGGCAATAGGAACAGGCGCACGTCCACCAGTCTTGATAATTCTAGGAATAGCAGAGCCAGTCAGGAGAACACTGTTTGCCAGGGCGAGCTCAGAGCCGTAGTCCTTGTTGTTCTTGAGAAGGTATCCTGTCGTACCACGTCAACCACTGAGCCTGAGTCTCCAACTGGGGGACTTACCAGCGTAGGCGTAAGAGACTCCAAGACCGACACCAGCGACGAGAGAAGGCGTAGAGCGCGTGCGCATCCAACCAGCGGTACCGCCAGCGGACACTATGAAGGATGGTCAATTAGCTGCCATATCACTCCCCAATGTTTGACAAGTACTTACAGAGAGCGGCAAGAGTGAAAGAAGGGTGTTCGGCCATTTTGAAGGTGGTGATACGAACGAGTGGTGGGGATGAGGTGAGTCTTTTGGTGGTGACGAGATCTCAATTGACTCTTCGGCTGGTGCGGAAATGGTGGGGTTTTGACGCTGACTAATCGGGAATAGAGGCGGAACTCGGACAATGCAATGTCCGAGGTACGCGGTCGCGTACCGTACCAATTAACTCGTCGCGAGCATCAGTATGGATTTGTGCGAATGATCCCACGCAGCCATTCAAGACCATCTACTAAGCTCTCTCCATCAAGTACGCTCGATGGCATAATGCGCCATTGACCACGGTCAGCAGTGTCTTCATAAAGAATTATGAAGGGCACGAACGCATCTCCTGCCCTGTGCAAGATCCTCTTCAATCTTAAGATATTCAATGAGTTCTGGCACGCTCATGGCTTTCTACTTCTAGATTAGTTACTCATGTCGCTTTGTCCCATTTGATGCACTCACTGATTTATCTTGTTTATTCGCAAAGATGAGAATAGGCTGGGGCTCAAGCTGCTCTTCATCCAAAACCTCCCAAAGCGCATCTCTCGCATCATCCATGTTCTCTCTATCCGCACTATCAATGACGAAAATAATTGCTGTCATCTGAAAAAGAAGCTTGCGCCAAACCCTTCTTATTCTTCTATCGCTGGAGTAGTCATGGACATTGTATTCCTGACCTCGTACTGTGAAGATGGTGTTGTTGACAGCTATACACGTCTCAGCACATCGAGGGATGAGATTTGGGAGGGTGATCGAACTTTCGTTCAGTGGGGGTATTGGATCCTGACCGCCGCTGAGCTTGCGAATTATCGATGTCTTGCCTGCTGATGGGATACTGACGACCCCAACTGCGATCGTGGGAGGAGTCCAAAGCTGTGAAATTGTTGCGCCCATTGCGATGTCCTGTGCCAAGAGAAATGTGTGATCTTAGGTGGAAGGATTCTGGGAGGCTGATGTTATATCCACTTGCACCTCTGAGGCTATGCTGTCCTTTCTTTAGGCAGCTTTAAAAAGAATATGTTATAAGCGCTAGAACAAAAACTCCGCCACGGTCTGGATGTTAGCGGGGACCTGAGATGCTAATGGTCCGTGAACTGGAAATAACATGGATCGAGTATGGTGATCAAATTGAGGTCGTGCATGGAAGCTGACGAGGGCTTTGCTCATTCGCTACAGACTCATCTCCATGGGCCAGCTTGCATCAAGTGAAGAGACGTCGAGCTACAATGCAAATTGACTGACGAATCTATTGATGATGATTATATTCATCTACAACATTGTCGTGTTTATTGTTTGATCTGTGGAAGAAGTCTGTCGTCTTTCTCACACTCCTCATCATATAGCCATTGGTCTCCTTCGAAACAGTAGTGAAGCAGGAGGCCGACCAGTTTTCTGTTTGTCGAACCAACAAAGCATTTCAATAGGTCGCCTTCCACTGTTGGACGTCATGCTCAGAAGTAACTGGACAATGGCTAATGCGGGAGGCCCACCATAACAAGTGCAAATGCACTGCCAACAAGCCGACGAAATGAACGAATAGCATCACTGAGAAGCCATGAATGGACGGCCGTTTGCATCATTGATGCCTGAGAAAAACATCTATTGGCTGTCAGTGGCAGGCATCTACCCCAATCACAAGAGGTTGAATGTTGTTTGCTGTTCTCCCAACAACAAAATTCTTTCCCCTCTTTTTAGCAGACCTTTGCTTTTGCACTCCTTCACACGTGAGATGTCCATTCTCCTGACTGTTGAAATTCTCGCAATTTTGTATTTGATATTCAGAAGACTCCGATCTTCATACAACCAAGATGCCCGACAAAGCGTTGAAGGCGACCTCCCTCGAGGAGCTCTCCCTCGACAAACTCTCACTAGGCAACTCCCAGGAGGACCCATCACTCTCGAACCCGTCATCCTCGAACCCGTCATCCTCGAACCCGTCATCCTCGAACCCGTCATCCTCGAACCCACCATTCAAGAGCCGATCATTCGGGAGCCGGTTATCCGAGAACCCTTCTTCCAGAAAACCGGCACCCAAGAATCGTGCACCGAAGAAGAATTCTGGCGGCTACCCCCCCTCACCAGAGGATGGATTCTCAAAAAGCAGCGCGTCCGGGACCAGCGTCGCTGAAACAGGCACCTTCAAGAACAATATCCCTGAGAATAACGCCCTCGAGAAGAACGCTTCCGAGAAGAGCTCTGCCAAGAAGAACGGCGCCAAGAAGCGCAAAAACAAGAAGCGTGCAACCGAGCAGTCCTCCGAAGAGGAGCGCCCCTCATGGTCCATGCATCCCAACCTTCACGATCAAGTCCAAGAGAAACTCGACGAAGTCGATCTCATTTACACCTTCGAAGACCAGGATGCAGAGGATACTGCCCTCAAGACCTATGACACCAAGATCATGGGCAGCTTCATCTGCGAGAACAAGAAGTGCAGGAAACAGGGCTGGGACAGTAAGATTATTGCCATCACCATCCGCGAATATTGGCTGTATCGCTACAACGCACGAGTCTACCATCAGCGATGCATGAAATGCGGAGAACTGGGAAAGCTGGTGCTTGATGAGGAGTGCTACGCTGAGAGGGTTTCCTACCGTATCAAGTACTGGTGTGATGTTTCGGTGAAGCCGCCTCCCTTTGAAGCGACTACCAAGCAGCCCCATGAGGAGGATTGGTGTGAGGGGTGCAAGCATGGACGCTGCAAGAGACGCTATGGAGCGCCTGATCGGGTGTAGATTGGATGACCTGGCATCTGGTTGCTTTGAGATGTAGGTAACTCTCATTCCCGATAGCCAGCTGGAGACATGGAGAAGCATGAAGGTATGAAGGAATATGGAGACATGGAAGAATATGGAAAATGAAGTTGACTTCTTGTACTCGATCATTATTTGTTCTTCCCCAAGATTATTGTCGCCCCCTTCCATAGTCACAATGAAAAGCAACTTGATCAACAGCTCACTTTACTGAAAAGGCGTACCCTCACCAGGCTCATCAACACCTAACGCAATCTTTCCAACAGTCCCACTCCCTTCCACCCGTCGATGCGCCTCCTTCAACCCCTCAAGCGTCAATCTCAACCTCGTTCCAACCGTAGAAACCAACATCCCATCCTCCATCAACTTTGCAATCGTGCCCAGCATCTCATGATAATCTTCAACGCAAGTGTCATGATATGCTGCAGAGCCAACCCAGTCCCAAGAAAAGGTAAGTGATTTCGACATGAAGTCTGTGCCGTAAAGACTGACGTCTGCTTGGACGATGGTACACACCTTGCCGAAGGGTGCACAGATCTTGGCGACGGCGTTGGTGTATTGTTCTGTTCGGGCGACGATGTAGATGTACCTGGACGGTTAGAGGAGCGTCAAAGGGAAGTGGATGAGCTTACTTGATAGGTACATCGAGTTTGAGGTCTGCGACCTGCTTTACAAGATCTTCCCTGTGATTGATGACATGAGTAGCGCCCATCTTCTTGCATGACTCAATTGTCTCGTCGCGAGATGCTGTAGCCACCACCGCCGGCAGTTTCAGGACCTTTCTGGCAAGTTGGATGGCAGCACTACCAACACCACCACCTCCGTTGATCTACAGAGAACTATCATCAGCCAATATTTCCACAGTTTGAAATGTCTTGTACTTACAATCAGAATGCCAGCCTTCTCCCCCTCCTTGACCTCGAATCTTCGCCAAAGCGACTGATACGCCGTCATAAAAGTCAGCCCGTAGCCGGCTGCATCAACAAAGTCAAAGTTCTTGGGTTTGAGAGCACAACTGAACTCGCTCAGCAGCTGATACTCTGCATAGCTGCCCTGCTCAGTTGATGCGCCAACCCAAGAAACTTCATCGCCTGGTTTGAAGAATTGGCAGTCTGGGCCGGTCTTCTCGACGATTCCTGCACCGTCGAAACCGATGATGTGGAAGTCTTTTGGAACGTGCTCGTAGTAGTCTGTCATTGTTCTGTTAGATCGGATGGGGAAAATAAGTGATGGAGAGTGTACCGGGCGCGTCGTCGTAGACTCCTGATCGGACCTTGTGGTCAATCGGATTTACTGAACAGGCTTTGACTCTATGAACCGTCAGCATCCGCACCTTGAATGAATTGCAGAATCTCAATCACTGACTTGACTAGAACCTGTCGTCCAGTAGGATCATTCGGTTTTGGTACATCTCGAGATTCGAGGTTATCCACCGGCCCGTACGTTGAAACTCCGACAGCTTTCATAGTCGACATTTTGAACAAAGAGAGATACTAAGGTTTCTGAATCACAAGTCTCAAAAAGAAGAACATCTAGTCTATTTATCACAGAGCATACATAGCATATGACAAATTCCATCACATTGTTGACAGTGGAGAAGACTCCATAAAACGGATAATCTTTGTCTAATACTGTCGTCATCCGCCAACAATGACGATTTTGAAGATCACTAAACACAACTTTACCGCTTTATCCGTCCGACCCGACAAATAGAATAGCCCCAAACAGAAGATTAACTTGAAAACCTACCGTTTTATCCGTCTGATCCGCGCAGCAACTTTGCCCTTCGGCGGAATAGTCCCAAATGGAAAATAATCCATATTCGGTCCAACCTTACTCGCAGCTTCACGATCAACAAGCTCAATCTCATAAGCCCTCAAAACAATCGCAACACTAGCCATGAGCTCCTCTTTGGCAAAGAATCGACCAGGACACATCTTCATGCCACCGCCGTAAGGGAAGAAGTAGCCCTGCGTGCCTTCTGTTGTAACGTGTGCTCTACGATCATCGCGCTCGACTTTCTGGGGTTGGGCGGTGGTTTTGACTGGACCGCTTGTGGGATCATCGTCGTATTGGAGAAATCTCTCGGCCCAGAATGAATCAGTGGGGTGTTCGTTGTTATGTCCGGCGTTCCAGAAGTCGGGATCGCGGCTGCCGAACCAAGATGTTGAGAGCATGCCGACGCCCTGCTTCATCTGCCATTTGCCGAATTTGAGGTTGGGAACAGTTGATGATCGACCGACAGGTGCGGCTACGCGAAGGCGGAGCGTCTCGAGGTAGATGGCGTTGAGAAGAGGTCCCGAGCAGAGCTTGTCCTTGTCAAAGGATAGGGATTTATCGTTGAAGCATGGTTCCATCTCATTGATGAGCCTGTCGGTGAGATTCTTGTCGAGGAGTGTGTCGAGGAGCATCCACATGGCGGCCGGAATGGCATTAGCATTAAAGCTGCAAATTGTCAGCTATTTCGTAATCCGTGCTGTGTAGGCAGATACTTACCCCCATATCAAGCCCAGGTCCAGAGCAGCAGCACCTCTCGGCGTAACACCAATATTCTTGAACATTTCCTGTCTCTTACTCAAAAGTCTAGCACCAAACTCAGGTGTCCAGTCCTTATTGAGCAGTTCCTCGTCTGTGAAGTCAAGATTCTGTCTCCCCCACTCATGAACTCGGAATATACTCTCTTGAATGCGGTCTCTGACGCGGTAGCTCTTGGGAATCATCCATCGCGGCAGCCGTCTGAACAGATTAGGCAGATGGTAGTCAAATAACCAAAACTCTTCCAGAAATGTAGGTGAAATCTCGAGAAACTTCTCACCGCATAGCGCCACGACTGCAGCGCGAAGAAGACGGCTCTTAAGCCATCCATAAAGATCATCAACCTCAACCCACTCATCCTCTTCAAACATACTATCCTCATCAATATGCTTCGAATAAACCTCCACAAACTTAGCAACCATAGCATTAAGCGCACTTCCCGTCATGAGGTTATGCATATCACGATGCGACACGAAATGGAACCTCATCTGTTGCTCAACATGTTCGTAACCAGGCGCAGGCTTGACATCAATGCCCGAGTCATCGTTGGCGTAGATAGCGACGTCATGTTCTGGAAGGCCGAAGGCGTCGCGAACGGTCATTATCCCGAAGGTTTTGGTCGTTAGGTAGCGAGAAGATTTGAAGAGGTCAGTGATTGCTTGGCCGTGGGGGATGAAGTACATTTGCTCGGCGCCTACGAAGAGACGGAGAGGGATTTTGCCAAATTTTGACCTACGCGCAGGTTAATTGGCAAGATCTTCGAGTAAATGGATATCGCTTACATGACAGATGCTAAAAAGCGCTCAGTATCGTAGGCAAAACCAATTGTGTTACCGACGAAGGGGATCCAATACGGAACCCTCGGGGGCTCCCTCACGGCGGACCCATCGCCATAATCCTTGTTGCCCAGGAGAGTGAAGACATAAGTCACGAAAAACGGCAAAGTAAAGAGTACAAGAATCTTTGTGTACGAGGCTGTATCAACTGATGAGCCTGGATTGGCTGACTCTACTGTCGTGGCGTTCATTGTGCAACGGCTGACGGATGAATGAGGACGAAATGTCTTGGATGGTGAGATTGAGGTAAGCAAGGCATGACATGATTGGATAGTTTTGGGGCTTTCAGGAACAGGTCTGAGAAGGGTTAAGCGTGGGGTCCTTCGACCGGGGTGTTGGTAGTGGTTAGCATGTCAAAATAATACATCCAGTCAATGGACTACGCTTCCCAGATCTTTTCTGTCTCCTGTACACAACGGTCGACTCTTTTAATACCGCGACATCTAGGGCTCACAATTCTTGACTAAGCGCGGTTGAGGTTCTGTTTCTATAATAAAGAAGCTGGGAAGCAGATACCAGACCACTCTATTTTTCGCTTTGCTAAGATCTTCACCAGCGATATGACCATTAACAGTCAACACACATCCTCCCAGCCCCATGTAACTCAGACCTATCAATCAATGTTGCCTCCGTTCACATAGCTGCCACAGGGCCCATTGCTCCACAACCACCCGGGACTCGCGTCAGTTCTAGTAATATAAGAAGACCACTTGATCTGGCCATTGGGACAGACGTTGTCTCGACTGGTATAGTGAATACAGTTGCCGCTGTTGTTAACAGCGGTAAGAGACGAAAAACATTTGGGATTCTTCATGCAGGCCACACAGCACTCGTAGGCGCTGGACATACCAGTGATGGACGATGTATCAGATGATATGCCGCTGATAGGGTTTCTGTAGAAGAGGGCTTTACCGCCGTTGGCTGTCGAGATTATGTTTTCTTCGCTGCACGCAAGGTAGAGCTCAACAGGTAATTGCGTCTCGACGGTAACTATAAATCTGTTAGTAACACTATTAGGTTTTGTATTGATGTACGTACCAGACTCGGTCAAGGTGCTGGTCGAAGTGATATCGTTATACTCAGTCACCGTAGGCGAAGATATCTCGGTGACAGTAGTCGTTACATCATCGGGATACTCAGTCTCAGTAACAGTCTCAGTCGTACTGACAATCTTCGTCTTTGTTTGTCTGATGGTTTTTCTAGGCCCTTGGATCGTCGTGGTGGTGTACTTGGTTGAAATGACCGGAACCTTTTTGGTGCAGTGGATGCGTTGAACGTACTGTTCGGGTGCTCCGGCTCTGCCAGCGGGAAGAAGCGGAATCGGGTTGGGAATATCGGCTCTCTTGACATAATCAGGCGAATCGCGAATCTTTGTGAAACCGGGACTAGCTGGGATTGTTTGTGTGTTGTACTTTGTAGTCGTGCTGCTGATTACCCGTGTGGAGAATGCCGTGTGCAAGCGATCCTCTACCTCGGTTTGTGTTTCTATGTTATGTCAACGGCTACCTATAACACGCATGGAAGCAGGAGTTTGTACCAGTCACATAGGAGGTGGCTGTCTTGACATTGGGATCAGCTGTCGATATTACGGTCGTCTGGATCGTCGTAGTCTCCGTTGTGGTATAGGGCCTCGCGACAACGACGACATTGACCTTGCGAATGAATTTTTTAACAATTGTAAGTCGCTCGGAAACTGTCGTGGTTGCTCTCGGGATCTTGTTGGACTGGATGCTCTTGGTACCGAGTTCGCTGGAACAAATAATACTTGATACACCCTGAGCGGCATGGGCGCTAAGGGCGAGGAGGGCGAGAGTGGATTTGATGGCGACCATCTTTAGTAGGGACGGGGCTACAGTGATAACGAAACAACAAGAAAACGAGGCATCGGTAGACCTATTTAAATTACGAGAGCATGTTCGATATGAGCCCTTGTGTGCACCAAAACAATAAACCATTCAATAGTTTTGAAACCCAGACTGGTCGATTTATTATTCCATGGAATACCGACAAGGGATGTGGACAGCTATTAGCCGTAATACGATATTTAAAACAAATTATTGAAACCTGCATGAATTAATGACCTGATGAGAACAACCAACAAGTTAATGGGAAAGCCCGGAATTAAGCGACAGATATTATTGTGTTCGAGACCCTGGAGTTGCAGCTGAAAAGAAGCAAATGAAGCTGTTTTGGGTTAGGTGCTTACATGCCACGCTAAAATGCCAGCGGTGAGAGCACAGTCTGGTCAGCCGCTTAGTTGACAAGGTACAATCAAATTCGACTAGCTGGACTGTATACATCCTCCTCACACCATGCGGTCGAAGCAGAGGGTTTCACCTACCACAGCACAAGAGCCACCATTCAATAACACATTGGAGCAATCGAGTATCGGTTACACACTTCTTGCCAGGCATCTTCAACAGAAGCATATTCACCAAGAATCACCTTAACTCCACGCTCTCTAGCCATCTCTTTCAATTCTTCAACCCACTTGATCTCAGGATCATCACGCACCACAGCAGCACAATCAATATACCTCAATTGACTCAGTCGTCCCTTTTCGCCCGTCTCAGCAACTATCGATGTAACAAGGCCCAGAGCTTTACCAATCTCTGCAACAAAAGCACTTTTTCCAAGTCTGCATTCCCTGAGAATTAGACGCAGGGAATCGTAGAATTTGAGATGTTCGATAGATTTGGGGAGACGATCAGGTGTTATCCATTCTCTTTCGTAGTACTTCTCGGCACCGAAGTAATTGATCGACACAGGTATACTCAACCTTTTCAGTTTAGTAAACCTTTGGATACATTCTACGAGTTCTTCAGGTCCTTCTTCAGAGCTAGCCGACAATGTTATCCAGGTTGAGTCGTGGTCGTACATGGGTATGTCTATTTCTTCAAGGGAAGATTTGTGGTCGAGGAGGTACTCGGCAAGCAAGATGCTCCAGGGGAAGGGCCGACCAAGACTCTCGTCGGCATCAACGAACTCTGCTCGAAAGGCTTTGAGGTTCTTGCAGGCGCCCAGAACCTTCCCAAGTCCGTTCATTGTGATGTGTGCTGTTGCAATGACGATGGATTCTATTGGTGAAGTTCGCTCCGGGTACGGCATAGAGAAATTGTCCCCTCTTGAGACATAGCTGCCACGTGAGTCATGGTAGTCTTCGCCAAGACAAGTAATCTTGAGACTCTTCAAACTTGGAAGGTGTAGGAAAGGAGTGAGTTGTCTCATGTTGATGTCATGCTCCGGACTCC